>VXAA01003467.1:1023676-1043504 GCA_013399115.1 Anseranas semipalmata
AGGTTGGAAAGGACCTCTGAACACAGAAGTGACAAATAGGCTTTTCATGAAGGGCATGAAAGGAAGAACTCACCGAAGTTCCTTCCTAATTTCCAATTATTCTTCACATCTTCAGAGTCTTCAGCCAGCTCAAATGTAAATGGCCAAGATTGTGAATGGACCAGAGGAGACTTAGCTTTTATAATGACATGTGTCATTTCTTTTTTGTGACACACATCTAAAGAAGGAGCCACTAATGCTGGCATATGATCATTAATGTCAGACAAGTAAAGCAGGATGGTGCCTGTACCAGTCTGTGGTGGAGTACCTAGATAGGAGCAAAAGAAACAGTAAAATATTCATAAGTGGATATTGACCAGTCTATTGGCAGAGGCTCTGCACCTGGTGTCCTACTAGTCACACATGACACAAGTTATAAACATTAGGGTGTTCTGAATTACCATTCTCCACTTAAATCCCTAGTCTTGCTATGATTTTATATCTAACACGCATCTCATCTCATACAGTCCTGCTTGAGTATCTTCTGACTGGCTGCTTACCATGACCAGTAGCATGAACGATGATGGTGTACAGGCTGTTGTTCACATAAGGGGATTCTTGATCAAATTCTTTTACCACACTAAGAACTCCTGAATTCTCATCTACACTCAACCATCCAGCTGGGTCATGGGCTAGTTCATATCTTAAAAAGAAAGGAAAAAGTTACAAGGAGGCATATTTCCTTAAATGGATTTTGAAGAAGAGAAAATTTCTGCTGCGTCTTTCTTTGTCCTTTTGAGCTCTGTAGGTATGTTTGTTAGTGATGCTGACTTTTGCTAACTCTATGACAAGCTGAAAGTTTCAGCATAGCCTACAGTTCCCCATACAGTACTAATATACCACGCACAGACTCATCAAATCTATTCTTAGGGGCTAAGAAAGTATCTAATTTCCACATCAGATTACTATTCTTAAAGCCAAACATACCTTAGTCCTTCCTATGGCATCAAAATTTTGTAGTCAAAAGTAACATATAAATAATGCAACCTGTTTTTAGGCAAAACTGTTTTGAAAACAAGAGAAACATTGAACAACCAAGGACTGACTGGACCTTTAAATAGCATCTTACAGAACCAGCTGTCTGGATCTGCAGTATTATTGGTAGTAAACCTGCACCTCTAATGTGTATGTTCATGTATCTGTAAATATATATGTGTATGTATATACATGTAGATATACCATATTGAACTTGAAAACTTCCTTATATTCCTAAGCTATTTCTTACTCTGAGAGTTGGAAGTGTCTCCACTTACCTTATCTTATTTGGAACATCATCTGGATATGTAGCAAGATACCTTCTAAACATTCTCCCAGGTTTCATTGCATCTTCTTTTTGGACAATAAGTATAGGAGGATGAAACTGAGGAGCACGTTGTGACTCTAAGACCTTGATGTTCACAGTTGTGTTCATGGATTCTAGGCTTGAGGTCATTACAACGCCATTTTCACATGAGAAGAAAGGTTCTTCATTTGCTACAGAAATGATGAGTCTCTTCTCAGAATCATCTTCATAGCTGAGAGGCTGAAAACCCCAGACAAAAGTCTCATTAGCAATTATGACCTTTGGTATCACAGTCACTTCTATATGCGTGGGACTCAGAGGGGAGCTGTGAAACAGTTAAGATGCTAAGCTCTTATTCATGTAGTCAGACTGACCGTGCAACACATTGCCATGATGTAGTTCATCTATTACAGTTCCTCCAGTCTGCTCAATAAACATTACCTTGATAACACTCAAAATGCCTTCATTTGTGTCTGGATCAGTCTCAATGGTAAATTGTTCCTTCTCATCACCTTTTATGATTGTGTATTTGGCTCTCCAAGCTGGAGTGTTGGGTGAGTCTTCATCTTCTACTTTGAGCCATAACAGAGCTGGGTGTTTTTGGCCTGCTGAAATCTGTAGCTGGTACTGGAAAGGAAAGGAAAGAAAGAAAGACTATTTCCATTTCCAAGATGACAAGCCTGTTAGCTCATTCTGAGCCCCACTTCCAACACTAGACCATGTGGAGCTACTTTATGCACATTCTACTGATCTCTGTCTAAAACCAGGAGACTTCTCATGTCTCCTAATATTGACTATAGCAATAGGCTGACAAATGCCACTGGAGGCTTTTCTTTTAGGATTGTATTCCATCGAGTATACGAGATTGGTGCATACAGGCTTGGGCCAGAACTAATCTGCAGATATTACATACCTGACCTTGTAGAAAGCAAGTATGTGTGAAATTTGAGGTCATTTCTTCACAATGGTTAAATTTTTGATGGTGCAATGTATCATCAAATGCACCAGGTTCCTAAGTAGCACTCCACAGACAGGCTAAGAAATGCCAGTTAAATCACCTAAGACAGAGATGCTACTTAAGAAATTGTATGCTCTATATGCACCCTCACAGAATATGACAGCAGAAGCATTGCCACCACACCTTACTGCCCCAATAAGATATACTGAGTTTCTAGGCACGCAGGTTTAGGACCATTGAGGTCTTCATGGATCAAAACTAGGATCTTTCAAGAGTAGATTGTAATTGGTACCTTAGCTTCTCAGATATGTTAGAATAAACTAGTCTGTCACCATCGTTATGCTAATAATGAGAAAAAAAAGCCTTCTAGTGCTGTTCATAGAAATCTAACAATGTTTATCACTGTCAGTAATCAAGCACTCTTGCTGTCCACATTTTAAAGAGGTATTTCTTCTAGTACTATACCATTATATAAAGCTACTTTTGCAACTGCTTTGGCCTAATCCTGCAAAGGGTCTCAGGGTTCCAATTTCCACTGCTAAGTGTATTATTCATTGAGTTTGAAGGACTGAATTGTATTTAGGAAGTAATAATGTTTTTCCTTACATTATCCTTAGTAAATACAGGGAGGTGGTTGTTTGCATCTTCAATAGCTACATTCACTGTTGCAGTAGATGACAGCTGGGGAGTTCCATGGTCATAGGCTTTAACCAGAAGTTTGAAAGAGTTGGCAGTCTGAAAAACAGAAGAAAGGAACTTCCAACCTTAGCTCAGAAGCAGTTCCCACATTTTGCCAGTCACAGCTACAAAGCTGGATATGAAACTGCCCCTCCCCTTATACCTGGTTAACATGTGGTTAACATTTATCATGCATCAAATTATAAGAAGCTGCCGTATATACATTACCTTATAGTTCAGGCATCCAGACAGATGTATTGATCCTGTGGTAGGATCAATATTAAATGTGAATCCATCTAGAAGGGGCATTTGCATACTTAGAGAATAGGACACCTGAGAATTAGCAGTGCTGCCTTCATCTTTGTCCAAGGCAGTAACTTGGAAAACTGGCTCATCTAGGATGAAGAATTGAGACATTAATACAAGTGTATAGTCTTGACATGGAGTTTCTCAGGCCTATCTACAGGTTCTTGGACACACAAGTCCTAAGAACACCTGCAGCTTCTCCTGTGGCTATGGTTATCCCCAGAAAGATTCTGATGTCCACCTCATTTGGGTGGTAAATCTGCCTGACATATTGTTGGACAGTAGAGGGGCTTATTGCATCTAGAATTACTTTATCAAAAACATTCACTAGTATTTATGACAGCTCTTAGCCAGCTCCAGAGGAGATGGCACCATGCCCATGTGTCTACATGTCTGTTCTTTGTGAGCACAGCCAGAGATTAAGTCTTTGTGTGTCTGAGCATCTTTCTGTGACACAGCATGCATGCGCAGGTTTCAGATCCATGGTTCAGATTGGTCTGCTTAGTCTTGGCTTGTACTTATGAACAATTATCACAGTAGTTTTTCCAGAATGTCTCTGACATTATGCTAATGTACTGCAGTTAATCAGACAACAAGTCAAGAAGTAGGAAATAGCTCTTCGCAGGAAATAGTCCCTAAACTCATGACTGCTTAAGTAAAACCTAGGAAGAAGAACAGATTTCGTAAGAAAGGAGAAAGAAGGACAAAGGAATTAAGAAGAAAGCATTCATACACAAACCAGTAGTATCCATTGTTTGGATGGCATTTACCTTTACTGTGGTTCTCCCTTATTGTAATGCTAAATTCCTCCTTGGGAAACTCAGGTGCATTATCATTAACATCTTTAACGTTTATCTTGAAAAATAAAGGGTGGTCCAATGGCTGACCAGTTCCTCTGTGCACAATATCGAAACGTATCTAAATAAATAGTGACAGAGTAACCCATTTAGATGTCAGAATGGAATAAGAAACTTTAAATTTTTGAACTGCTTGAGTCATATTTGGCTAGCATTTGGCTTTGCATTGCTAAGACATTAATTCACTTTTCAAAGGCAGTAGATTTATAATGGTCATCCATCATCTTAAACAATACTTCAAAAAGAAATCAGTACCTGGATCTGGATCTGCATTGTCTGAAATGACTGATTAATGCAAAATATGTAAACATCCTTAGGGCCAAACACAAGAATGCTTTCAAAGCTGCTTCCCAATTCTGAAGTATTTATTTGAGTAGTACACTCAGTTTTCTGTTGCATTTCTGCAGTGTTTTGGGTCCCTCTCCATGAATGTGCGGGGGATTCAATTGTAAGTACTGAAGTCTCCTTCGCTACACTTATTTCTGCTTTAAAACCAAGCAAAGAGTGTCTGTCCTGACCACATGTCCATAGAAGACTCTCCAAAATATATCTTTTCAGTACAGAAGGCAGGACTTTGCACTGAAAACCACACGGAACTGTAACTATCAAATGGGTACAATTAATCCACAGAGACACATGTATAAATCATCACAGAATAAACAAAAGGAGACCACGACCGATTTTTTTTCAAGAGGAAAACAAACCCACACTCACGTATTTCATTCAGACACTTGTTATCACCTTTCTTTCATTACACTTACTGCTTATGAATACCTCTGCTTTTGAAGGAGAAACATACGCTTACTCATGTAAAGTTACTGGTAATGTGGCTTTGCAGTTCCTTCCTTTTGTAATGCCTAACTTTTTATTTCCATTCTCTTGATTAGGAGTTTTTGGGTTTACAACTCAGTGTTCCGGCCACTACAGCTGTAACACACTTTGAATTTCAGGACAAACTTTTCATTTGTAGGTTATAATCAAGGTCATGTAAGAAAAATGATAGAGCAGCAGTGTACTGATACTTGTGGAACTCCAAACATGCCACGAAAGTTTATAATCAATAGTAATGTGGAAGTTACCTACTGGTCTCTGCTGAGACAATCATCTTTGCATTTATTTAGAGGTTCCAAATAAGAAAAGAAAATACACACTTGAAATTCTTATTGGTCTGCCTCAGTCCTGTGAAGCATTTGGCCATGAGAAAGCAGTTAATATTTGCAACAGTTTTAGGTATTCTTTAAAGTATATTACCCGAAAAGATGGGGTCTTTTCTCTGTCAATGGTACGATGTACATACACATGTCCATTTTCATCATCTTCTATAGAAAACAATCCAATCTCTGGAGATTCATCTACCCCAGGTCCACTGATTAAATATTTTACTGATATATTAAATGACCTGTTATTGAACAGCTATTGAAAAGAGAAACAGCACAATGCAGTGTGAGTAGGGAAGACAGAAGAGAAGTAAAAAGGCTTTAGACCAACTGTCTTCCTGCCCACTTTGTCTTTGCAGATGAGGCCTTGATGTAGGCTTGGTCTCAGCCAACTGAACAGTTTTCTGGGTTGCAGCATCACTACTCTCTGCACAATGTACAGGTACACAGCTCCGTACAATGACTCTGTTACCTCTCCCATGCTATAGTCCCTTCTTTCCACTGAGTATGCCTAGAGCTTCCCATAGAAAGAAGCAATCTCCCCCCTCTACACCATGCAATCCTACCCAACTCTGTTTAAATAAGCCTATTTTGAACAAAAAGGTTGTTAAAAAAAAAAAAAAAAGCTGTCAAATACACAGTTCTTGCCCTCTCCTACTTTGGTATTTTACTGTACAATCTGTGGTGATGAATACCTTACTGTGAGGTTCAAGAAAAACTTTCAATAAAAGGTTGGTTGTACCTGTCCAGCGTATTTTGGGAATGGTCCTTTCTCCTCCTCTTGAACATCAATGGTGGTGATAACCCATGTCCTTTTTGTACGCTGTAGAGGATGTAGACTGTCTAATTGATAAGAATCTATCAACTATTGGACAAAGAAGTGTATTTAGTGTCATAGTTTACATACTAACAGTTTTGTATCTGTTATTAAATAATATTGACTACAAACCTGAGTACTCCTCTTTTGGACAGCTCGTCTTAAACTGAAATTATCAATGTCATGAGAAAAACTGTTGGTGGCAGAAACCTTATTAAAAAGAAAGGTCATTGTGAGAAGTATGCTTAACTAGAAACCATTGTTATGTTGTCTAGGAGGAACTGTGCTTTGCAGAAACACGTTGGTTCAGTTTTGACAGCGCTGTCTTAAATTGTAGCTGAATCTAGAAAGCTGTAGAGGTTCTACAAATATTATCTGTCTCATTCGAAATGAATTGGCATGAGAGCCTGGATACTAATTTCTCTGGGCAGGTGATGCCAGTCCCTGAAATATGCAAACACTGCACCTAACACTCCACAGTATTATCTCTGTGGATTTTCTTAAACCAAGTATCTCGGCTTTTAAAATACTCACCTCTGTCTCTGTCTGTCTCATGCTCCTTTAGACATTGACTGGTATCGGCTCGACATAAACCTACTGCTGGTGAAAGTTAAGTCTGGGGAGTATTTCAGGTTCTCAAAGACTGTCATGTTACTCTAAGTGTCCCAAACATAGCTGAGCTACCAGAAGATGAACACTGCGCCAAAGTCTCCAATCCAGATGAGTAAAATAAATTGTTGAGAATGGGGATTGTAGCCTAATCGGTTGGATTTGCGTTTTTATAATCATAAGCTTCCTGCACAGACTTCAAACACTGCTTTCTACTTGAAATCTTCCACCACAAGTGGTGTGCAGTACTCAAATTACACTATTGTCATTAGCCCACAGGTAACTTGTACACCTTCCTCCTAGTTCTTGCAGCCTTCATGGGAAAGCTTGTTTTTTTTTATATAACCTATAAATCTATATCATGCCAACACCATATAAAATAGGAAACAGCTCTTACTACCTTGACTCGAGCAAAGGTCAGGCCTTTTCCCTCCTCCCTCCTCCAGGAGGCCTTTACCTCCTGACCTGTTTCTGGAAAAACAATATACTGATAAAGTCATTGTGGTTATGAGCTTGCCAAGCAATGAGGCAATGAAGTAATGAACCCTCCAATGCCTTGGAGCTCCAATGCCTTGGAGCTCTTCTGTAAAGCTGTTGTACGAGCTGGGGAA
Organism: Anseranas semipalmata; assembly: GCA_013399115.1. Classification (NCBI taxonomy): domain Eukaryota; kingdom Metazoa; phylum Chordata; class Aves; order Anseriformes; family Anseranatidae; genus Anseranas; species Anseranas semipalmata. Next base: position 1,030,991 of record VXAA01003467.1, read on the forward strand.
AACCTCCGTGGTGTAAAAACAGCAAGCAAGGATTTAACCTGGCACTTGCAGAGCTCATTTATTAGTTTGGTGGCAGGTTCATGTCTGCCAGACTCGGTTAATTTTGTCTGTACTGGACACCCCAGCCAACCTGCTTTCCTATTTGTGTATGTGTAGCTACTTTTAATTATATTGGAAGCTTTAGTTGTGTATTTTATGGCTTCCAGACTCCTCCACATGCACCCATTGCACAGCAATGGCTGTGGCCGTTGCTGTGTCCATTCCAGACATGGAGTCGCGCTAGAAAGACGAACCCAGTTCAGGCCCACAAATCCCACAGAAACACTCGTGGAAATGCCACTGAATTACTGCAGGGCATCGTTAACCCAGCGGGGTCAACACCAGGCACCGGTGCGCTCTGCCAGGAGTGGATGCCCCCGTATCCTTACCGGGGGGGGCCGAGCTGGAAACCCCCCTACAGGAGCCCCGAGCCCTGGGGACAGAGGTGCACCGTCCCTTTCTCGGAGGCGCTGCACCGCGACCCAGCGCGGCGGCCGGACGCCCGGTACCCGCGGGGGACAGCGCAGCGCCCGCGGCCCCGCGCCGCACCTACCTGCAGGAGAAGCAGCGCGGCGAGGAGCTCCATGGGCCGCGGGCCGCGGAGCGGAGCGAGGAGCGGAGCCGGCAGCTGCGGGAGGAGGGAGCGGAACCGCATCGGGCGCGTCCCCGCCGCTCCGCCAGCGCAGCCCGGGCGCGCCCGCGGCGGGATCTGAGCGCGGCGGTCGGCGGCCCCCGCGCCGCTCTGGTCCTCGGTCATCCTCGGGGCGCTTCGCCTCGGTGCTCGGGCGCAACCCGGCTGCCGCGGGGGGGTCCCGGCCTGTGCTGACTGCACCCCTACCGACGGGGGTCCCCTACCGACGGGGGTCCCACAAGTCCGGGTTCCCCAACTTCAGGCAGCCTAGGCACCCGCAGACTCTGTTTCCTACCTCAAAGCCTTATCGCTCACCCTTCTTGTTGGTACAGAAACAGCCTGTTCTTTAGGGATGTTCTCAGACCAGCTGTTCTGTGCAGAACAGAGCGAGCTTCCCCAAAAAGCTATCTGAAATTCTGGGATGAGAACACAGCGCAATAAATTACCACTTCTGGTCTGCCCAGCTGGAACAGAGCACCTTGGGAAGTTCGGTCCTTTCACGTGCCAGTTTAGAGGGCAGGTGGCAGTGGAGGTACTCGTTCCTAGGAAATTTATTTCAGTGATTTATTACGGGGGGGGGGGGAGAAAAAAAAAAAACACTAAATAGCTGCTGTGGCTGTATTGACAATTACATAGCTGTGATGGCATGTATCAACAATTACTTGGAAATGTCATTGCCTAATAACTTAATAACTTGACAGTTGTTTGCAAAAGTCCAAACATGTGACTTTAATGGGAGCATGCTATTACAAATACTTCTAATAGTTCAGTACCCCAAGCTACTTTTATCTGCCATGCCTAGGAGTGCTGCTGTTATATTACTTCAGACTTTGAACCAACAAGAAGTTCTGTAGAAGCTCACTTGAAAGCTGATACAAACAACATTCGATTGTCTTGTTCAACTCAAAAGCCATCAAGTATGTTTGAACTTGTATACCTGAAGCTGAATTTCACACCCAGCTTATCAAAAATAAATGTTATGTAAAACTACATAAAGAAGCAGGAAATGAAAAATTAAGTCTTGTAAAATCATGTAAAAAGATTGAGTGGCAGATAGTATGCGGAAGGTCCTGGCTTCTATGAACACAATAGGCACTTTCCATTCCACTTCTGTATTGCTTTTACTGGGGACAAGGAGAATTTTTAGAACCGGAAAATTTAGGGTTGCAGAAGTTGTGAAAGGAAGACTTGGGGAAGAACTGATCTTCTGCTGGGAGAAGAAAAGCAATAGATCGTGTCAACTGGGCCACGATATTTTAAATAAAAGTGAGATTCACTGTTAATAGGATAAAAAGTAAGGCTTAAATAGCAGCACAGGATGGGAAGGTTTAGGCATTAAGAAAACCTCAATTAGCAAGAATGTTGAAATGCTGGAGAAGGTTACCTGGAGCACTTGCAGATTTGCCACTGTGGCAGTTCTTAATAACTGGCCAGACAAACAGCTGCCAGAGATGGTTTATCTGGATTCTTCCTTTAAGTAATGAGTTGATTTCTACAAGCATCCTCCAGAGTATTTTCTGTGATTCCATAGAGACACTGAAATAACTATAGATGAACCATCAAGCACATGAGAACAGGTAAGTGAAATTCAAAGATAAAATAATGGGCTAGGAGCTGGATCGCTAGCTAGTAATGGCTGGACTGTTCACCAGGAAGGCTTTATGGATATGGATGAGGAACTTGTCCACCACAATACTTCTATATGAACCTTGAAAGCTGGATACCCAATACAGCATGGGAACAAAGACAAGAACATTGGCATTATGGTGTGTGTATAAGTTAGCAGTGCCCTACGATTTTCAGACAGAGAAGCGTGGCTACTTTTCAATCCAGGGCAAGGTGACACCTGCATAAGTAAACTGAAAAAGAAATGATGATAAAATTCATAAGCTTAAACTTTATTTTATGTAGTGTAATTTTGCTGAACACAATGATTGAGTTGATTAATACTATGTTTGAAAAAGGCTATTCTGGATTGTCATTGCATATCCCCTTGAAAAGCTGTATCAGCTGTTTTATTCTGATCATCATATTCTTGTGTGGTAGCCCACAGAGGAGTTTTGAAATGCTTAATTTAAAAATTACAAATAATAGTAAAGCAAAGGAATTTTCAGAAATAGGAAATGCCATTTTTTCCCTTTGAATCTCTTTCCCTACATTCCCTTCTTGATTAGTCTGAGCTGAACATACGAACATGCAGAGTGTGAAATAATTTAAATACATGTATCCATCTATACCAGCAACACAAGAATGTGGCTAAGACACTACCTCTGCAAGCATCTACCTATATGTCTTTGCTGTTCACTGGATCATGATCTAAGTGTCCTGGAGATTATAACAGAGAATGTGAAAATCATTAATCACTGCATTAAGAAATAGTATGATGAAGTATGAAAATTGAGTATGATATTTTTATCTCTTATGATGCCTTAACACAGCCATTACAGAAGTGACTGCCATGTGGAGTAGAAATAATCATGTATCTTTTAGCCAGCTAGTTTGGCCATCAGCAGCAATACAGCTGAGATATCATTGAGCTAAGGGCTTTATCTATGCTGCAGTAATTTTCGAAAAGAAAAGTTCAGAAGTGCCATCTTGTGGATGATGAAAAGAATACAACTAAGTAACAAGTAAGCAGTATCTCACTTTTAATATAGTAAATACACAGTAACTTTGAATTACAGGATCACTTTCCAATGAAATTACTAGCAAAAATATCCACAGAATCTTCGAATAAATTAGAACAAATGATTACCAACATCAAAATCTAGGCTTCAGATAGAGTGGCCTGTTTAATTATTTTGCATGAGAAAATCAGCTAATTCCAATGGGAGCAACAAAGGTTCAATACCTTTCAAGTTAAGGAAAAAAAAAAAAGTACATTACAGGCAGTTTCGTACTGTAGAATTTTTAACCATGATATCAGCTCCAAAGAAGGTATCACATACTGACTGAAAAAAAATCTGTCAAGATATTCTGAACCTCCTAACTAGATCCTTTAAAGAGCAAATACAAAAGTAACTTCAATCAACAATAAATGACACACAGGAAGGGACAAAACAATAATGGGATTACAGCATAATTAAGAAGTCTGAAGTCAAACAACATTTTAGTCCAAGGATATAAACATAACTATCCTGTGCAGGATTATACCCTTCTTCCATCATGTTGGGAACAGGTCAGCAGCAAATGACAGAGGGGCACTGGTAGCCTGCAGGCAGTAGAGCTACAGCCACAGCATCCTGGGGCAGGCATCCATGGGAGATGAGAGCTGCCTAGTTCTGCTCTAAACTCAACTTAGAAATAGTACTGCTGAGCCTTCTGCCTCTTTCAGAAGCACTGTCAGCCCACTACGCTGAATTTGTACCAGCAAATGTAATCTCTCATTTGCAAAGAAAAATACTATCCACTTTAGCAGCCTTAGCGAGTGGCCATCAGATGATTCAGGATACTGAACCAGCAGTAGGGACTGATTTGAGTCTTCCTTGCAAGGCTCTTCCACGTGAGGAAGATGTGAAGCACCTTTTCCCAGGACTGTATGCCTTGTTCACACAATGATAAACCCTCTTTGGAGCACAACTTCTGAGTGAGTAACTGCAGAAGCTTGGTACCTGTACAGCTAACAAAATGAAGATCTGGAGGCACTGTGCGGAAACGTCAGAACCATCTTTAACTGAAGGCTACCACAAGGTGTGTGGGAGTGCAGGAGGGTTGAAACTATAACAGACCACAGTATTTCACTGCAGAGATACAAGTAATGGAAAAAAAATAAGTGTGTCAAGAGAAAAACAGAATTGTTTTAACTTCATCATATTACACATTAAAAATACTGTATAGCATTGCTGTGGAAAACTTTATACATATTAGAGCAAAATTCTGTTTTGTTACATCTTTGTAACAAGGTAATTTCAGTGAGACAAGACTTGTTTAAAGTTTATGTTGGTATAACTGAAGTAGAATCTCACTATTTATTTAAAATACAACCTGAGTGTATTAGTTTTGTAGGTAGTACTACAGAACATTAAACCTTAAAATAAAAAAAAATCACTCCATTTAAATATCTCAAATCACAGTAAACTTGTTCTTCAAGAAGCATCTTCAGTGCTAGGCTTAGGTACACATGAACATAGGATCATATTGCTAAATACAGTGAAAAAATATAAATAGCCACACAAACACTGTGCTATGGAATTATTTTAATTCTGAATGGAATGTATTTGATAGAATAAACTTTTCTGCTATATTCAGAAGAGTTTCTAAAGACACTATCCATCAATACAAATGAAGGAAAGATAAACCATAGTCCTCTTCATAAAAGGAGCTCTTTTCATCTATAGGCCCAGAACATATACAAGTTAAAATAGGAACAAAACTGCTGCTGGATAAAATCCAACACTTGCAGGTCTGCTCACCTTACAGTTCCGTAAGAACTGTTTTTGAAGGAAAAACGGAATTTCTATTTCTGTATGTGAACAAAGAAGACTGTACTGTGTAAGAACTATCAAATCAATGAACAAAAATTAGACTTGTGTGATTATCATGCAAGACAAACTTACTTGGCCAGATCACAGCCAGAGCTTAGTGATGAACAAGTATTTATTTTCAGTGTCATCACCATCTCTGCCTATTTAACTTTTTAAAAAGTCTCCAACAACAGATTAATGTGCATTAGTCCACAAGCACTACATTAAAACTTCTAATTCCTAGGTCTGTGGGAAAAAAAATTCTCAGTGCCAATTGCCTTTGCTCTGGTCAAAGCTGACTGAAACAGAAGAACTATTTATTTATTCTTTAGAAAGTGATCATGCAAAATGCATGTGTGTCTACATGTTCTCCTTGTAACCTAGGAAAGCACCAATATAGTGCCGCATTTCAGAGGAAAACTTAGCATATGCTAATATTCAGTGTCATAATAACATGCTAAATTAATTATTGCATCTAAGAGAATTTGTGTAAAAAAACTGCCATTCTGATTATTGACTTGATCCTGCTCATCTTGCTTTTGGTGCTTACAACAGTGTGCCAAAACAGTGTACTAAAATCCTGTACTAAAACAGTGCTTATTAGCAAGAGCAGTCCTACTTTCACTACTGTTAATGTGAATCAGGAAAACTTCACTAATGAAGGCTTGTAGAATTTGGCCAAAGCTTGAAATTCCAGCACTTGATGCAAGACCCTTTCATCTAGAAAAGCTGAAATACATGATGAGTCTGGAACAAAACAAAGGGATGAAACAGCAACAAGAATGTGCTAGTGCTCTGCAGTTGCTGGTATTTGAATGCCATCCTGTAAGTTTCACCACACCTCCGACACAGCCAATTTACTTGATCTTTGAGTATGTCAGATTAAGTTCCACTTTAATTGCATAGAGCAGAATGTACAAGCAACTACGATTTATTTTAACTGTATCCTAACAAATACTGAATATGGAAATATAATACTGTATATTAAATTTGTTTCCTTTATCAATTTAAAATTTCATATTTGGTCTCCAGTAGACTAGGAAAAAGCCACTAAAAATATTTCTTACACTATTCCTGAGCATTGTTTTTATGTACTGTAAAATACTCTAAGTTATTACTATATTTATTAATATTCTCACATTTTAAACTACATATAAATCCATGCTTTGAAATTTTACAAAGCTGAAGATCTGGTAGGCACAATGAAATAATTTAAACAGCTAAGCATCTTAAAACCAAGATGAGATCAAACAGAGAAGTGCAATTTAACTATGTACATAATATATTCTTTAGTATTTGCTACTTTTTCATTCAATATCACAATGGGAAGGATACACTTGTAAAATCTGGTCCGTCAGACCTCAGCTCATAAACAGTTCACTGTGACAGGTGGCTGAGGATGAAGCTAATGGTGCTCAGTAAGTATTTCATTTTAAAATGAAAGTTCAAAACATTTTCTAGAATTTCATCTTTAGCAGGATTGTGTCCCCAGCTAACAGCTGAACTGACACTTGAATACTCACTGAATTACCTTTCATATTCCCTTGTATCTCACAGACACAAGACAAAACAGACAGACAGACACAGAGGGTCCAAGAACATGACCCAGTCCTGGTTGTACAATTTCTTTCTGTAGGGTATTTCCCCATGTCACTTCACTAAACCTTGAAACAAGAAGCCTAGCTGACTGAAGGAGACCGGACCATGGAATAGATAATAGTCATCTCAGGTGACTGAAAATAGATATCTTTTGTATCAAAATATATCTTTGATTGAACTTACAATAGCCTTCAATCTCATTCCCTAAGAATCTATTTTCTATGTTTTGAGAGCTTACCAGTTCCAAACATTAGGCCACAGAGTAACTAGTAATATTCTCATTTTGCATTAGTCATCAATATCCATGTGCAATTTGAAATTTGGTCATTTCCTCTAAATGACAAAAAGCATCAAGGTTTACAAAATTAACTTGAAGGAATGCTGTCTGTAAACACAGTGAATGTTTCTGGGTATAAAAATATGCATTCCTTTTTCTTAATCTGTCACTGTTGAAGCTGTCTGCTCCCTAATAATTTTTTGTCTTTAAAAGAATCCTTTCTGCATTAAAATATTTCAATACGTTATCTCCATTCTTCTTCCTAGCAAAAAAAAACATCCAACTCATCAAAAAATTCAATTCATCATCTTCTGTGAAGAATTAGAGTTTGACTTTGCATAGATAAGCTGCTCCATTATTTTATAAAAACAATTGAGCCCTTTTCCATCAGAAAAAAAAACACCATCAAACCTGTCACAAAATAGCACATCTGTTACAGAAAAAGAGCACGGAACCTATTCTCTTGAATATACCAAGGTAAGCAGAGGAAACACTACAGACTTCAATGGACTTCAACTGGTGCAAATAGGAGGACATTTTATAATTATGTACATCTCTAAACTTTGATATTCTGCTAGTGTTACCTTTATTGAGCAATTGTAAATATTTTTGAGGAAAGACCAATGGAAGACACTTGCCTTCAGGGAAAAGATTTCCTGCTGGCCTTGCTGGCTTAAGATCAAATGTATTGAAATGAACAGTGCTGACTTAGAACCATGCATCAAGAACATGTTTTCTCAGGATCTTGCTGTGAAGAAAACATGACCCTTCTGCATTGGCCAAATGCTTTCTAGCAGTCAAGAAGCATCAACATTTACTAATGAATTCTTCTTCATTTAAATTTGCGTGATGTTTGCTTCATGTCATTTGTTTTAATTTTTCTGTCCCCTGTTGGTTTTTTAGAAGGAACATAATTATTAGCATTGCCATTTTTCTTTGGGTTTGTACATGCATATGTTTTTAAGCCTTTGATGGGAGCAGCTGAACCATGGAACACTGGTGCTTGCTTAGGGGGTCTGATGTTACCAACACTTTGAATTTTAGAATTGTTCTCAGGTGGCTGCATATTGAGAAGCTGTTGCTTTGCAGTTGTTTTTTTCAGTTCACTTCTTACTTCACCAGATTGTCTCTGAGAAGACATTGCACATCCCATTCTCTCAGATAGTTTCAAGTGACCTGGATGTGAATAGAACTGTCGGCTTTCTTCACAGTATGGATCTCCCCTGTGACCTGAATAGCATGTGGGGAGTTTTGTAACACTTTCCTGGGGAACCATTTGCTTGTTAGGCAAAGGGCTGAGCAATGCTTTGCATTTGCCAGGGCTTTTTAGGGTACGCGTGGAGCTGGGAGCAGTCTGTGGTCTGGCTTTGGCTGCCCTTACTTTCTCATTCTGTACAGTCCGCATTTGCAGCCATTCCAGCTGCAAAAGGCGATCAATGTATTTCTCAAGAAATCCCGTTGGCTTTGGTCGAAATTCAGATTTACCCTCTACATTAACAAAGATGGCCAGTTGCTTCAAGTCCCATGAGTTGAAAGGGGGTGGCAGGAAGTCTGGGTAGTAATATTCTGATTCTTTAAAACCCGTATCAGGCACATGTTCCAAACAAACTGGATCAATTTCTTCAGCTCTGAGTATGAGTTCTGGTGGTGTGCAGGGAGAGGGAGGAATGGGAATCCTTTCTGAATCAGAGAGATCACTGGCACTATCATCTTCAGCATCTTCTTTAATAATTTGTACCGATTCAAAATCAAGAAACATTTCATCTACAGATGCTTCTTGCCATTTAGAGGAGCATGGACCAGCTTCAGCAACATGTTCTTCACGATTTTTTTCCAATTGTTCTTTTTTACTGCAATATAAATGTTGTATTGGGACATCTTTAACCTTACAGAAGCTACCTTGTGCGCTGCCTTTTAAGGCAGGAGGGATCCTATGCAGTAAAGATTCACTTTGCCTTGTTTCTGGGAGACTCTTCTTTGATCCTTGTACTCTGGGCAGTGACGTGCAAACACCCGTGATCCTAAAAAAAAAAAGAAAGATCATATCCTGTTAGAATGATTAATGTCTTTGGAACAACAGCTTACAAAGTTTTTGCTACCTCCTTCAAGGACCTAGTTCTACATGAATTAAGCTAATTGGCATAGAAACTTAGTAATGAGGTAAAATTAATATTTGCTGGCAGACAGAACACTACCTACTACTGATTTTTTGTTTTATTTTATTCTGAATTTGCATGAGAACCCATTAAGGCAATATAGTAAGTTTCCATATTGACAACTTACATTTATTATTCTCATAAGTGCTGAATTCTGGGTCTAGGGAAGTTAAAGGCAACACAATGAAGCCATGATTTCATCACAAGCATTTAAATACCAGCTTGAAATGTGTACAAATTAAACAGACAATCTTAGCATAGAATTACCGTTTTGACTGAGCATTGTCATCCAGTTGGTTTCTTCCCTTCTTAAAAATACTTGGTTGGTTACCATCTTGAGTATCAGGGGAAATCTGAAAAGATAAGAAAGTATGTGATGTTACTATGAAAGCTGACATAAACTAGGTACCCTTTTTCTATGAACAAAGAACTGGTATGATTTACCTTTTCACTGGCAGTTGATACATTTTTGCCTAATCTTCCAGGAGTCAGTTTCACATGAGAAACTGGTTTCTTTAGTCCTTTGGTGCTTGGATGGCTTTTTCCATTACTGTAACTAGCAAGGATTAAACAGTATCACACACAAATAGCAACATATGATCATCAGAATAGAAATAAAATAAAAGTTTACAGTACAATTAAGTTTAAAAAGGAGAGAGTTGATTGCAACTATTCTTAACATTCATTAGAACTATGCTATGCTAACTTTTTGGTTTTTTTTTATACTACTAATATACTGCTATATTTTTCATACTATTATTGCAAAATGCATAATTAAATTAGATGATATAATAAGAGAACTTAGCCCTTACATATAGTCTTCAATCAGAGGATCCCAAAGTTACTTTGGGGATAATAAATAAATATTAGAGATTATGTATTTAATTACTAATTTATATAGTACCTGGTACTCGTGGTCCTACTGCACTTTAACAAAATTAATTATAAAGTACAATATGAAGGCCATCACAAGCAAATCTTGCTTGCCTTTCTCATTTGCAGAGTCTTAACAAAGTTGAAAGGATTATTCCTATATTGTTAATGAGTGGAAGTGGGCAGGAAGCACACAGTCTATTATGATATTACTACAAACTAATTCACAACAAAGGCACAGACAAAATCATCAGTTTGCTTTATACTGGAGTTGTGCAAATATTAGTAGGAAAAAAACTCATATGCAAGCAAAACGAACGGCATTACTGATCTGGACAGCTTAAAGGTAAAGTGTATATTTTACCTCAAATCAGATATACCAGTGTAAGCACACAGCATAATTAAATCAGTGTATTGTGTAAGAATCAGAAAATCGTGTTTGTTCTACAAACAAGAAATATTACTGACTTTAAAAAAGAAAGCTTTAAAATGTCATTTCAGAACAGAAATAAGCAAATTATGCCCCCCCCAGCCTAATATAGATTGACTGCAGTTTAGTTAATTGGTCAGGCAGTACATCTTGTTCACAGTTTTTACGTCAATGTAGTTGAATTTTGTTTTAAAAAAAAAAAAAACAACAACATTAGTTCATCAATTCAAGAGCTTATAAAAGAATGAAAATAAATATTATGCCTCCAGCACTGACACAGTCACCTCTGTCACTTTGTGACCTGCATGGTCATACCACACAATCATTTTTGGTGTTGTGGATCAGAGAGGAGGATGAGAACCTGAACAGTACAGTCATGCACTTATTAACTCGTCTACAGTACTTAGACATTTCTATAACTAGAAAGAGAGAAAATAATTTCCTTACTTTACCATTCCTTTGTGGTTTTCATTGATTTGGCTTTCCTTTTTCTGTGTCTTTCTATGCAGTAATAAAGGATGTTCTTGAATGCCTGGTCCCATTATTACTCTTTTAAAATGGTATCTGCACCATTATTTTTACATAATCTTCAAATGACTCCAGTCTTTTGGGTTCATACGACACAGCGTGTCGAATGCAAACATCACCATGCCCTAGAAATGCAGTAAACAAACACCATGCAATTCCTCCCAATGTGATTTACTTTTAAAGCAGCATGACAAACAATAATCAGCTACCAAATGGCACTGGAAAGCACTGTCCCCTCCCCCTGGTGCTTGCATATTAATCTTGCATTATTCATCTTACTATTGCCGATCCATGTCCAGCGGTCACCACCGTGGGTACTGAGAGGCAAGCAGAGCAGTGAGAGCAGCACAGCGTACCTGCCCCAGGGAGTGGGCTGGCCATTAGTGCTGCAAAGCCATGTGGGTCACAGCCAGCGAGACGCGACGCAGACTTTGCTGCTGCTGCTGCTGCTGCTGCAGCCACCAGCTCAGCCCCTGTCACCCCAAGGCTACCGCAGGCAGTACCGAGGGGAGGCTGGGCCAGCCATGAGGCTTTCAAACCTGTCCCGGAAACATTGCTGGTAAAGATATGGAAAAAAATATTTTGAAGTACAGCAGCATTAGGAGAGCTTCTTTTCTTATTGCAGCACGCTCTTCATTTTCTTCTTCCTGCACAGCCTGACATGTATTGACTGGAGCCAAGTATCAGCCAAATGGTGGTGGGTGTTTCTGCTCTCAATTTAACAAGAACAGATGATCAGCCGCCCGCCTTGTGTGTGTGTGGAGTTGTCCTTTTTTGAGTCAGAAAATGCACTGATGGTATATTCATATATGCAAATTTTGTATCATATGCTTAATTTTTTTCTTCTTCCAAAACAAATCTCTCAGTACTCATAAATTCCTACTAAAAATACTCACAGCAGAATATGCAGTATTCCTTTATTTTCCAGAAACTGCATTCCCATACCAGGCGTGCACAGCTGCAGTTTTCAGAAGGTGACAGCTGACTTGCACCAAAACACCTCTCCTCACCCATCCGCAGTTTAGCTGCAGCGATATTTATATTTATATTTATATTTATATTTATATTATTTGAGCCACTCCTGTTTCCTAAAAGCCTCTCTCCTCCGTCTCCTCGGACCAGGAGGGAGACCAGGGAAGGACTTTTGTTTCCGACGCCTGCCAGATCCCAATCGATTCGGACCTTTGGGTTTCGAGACAATACATTGGCGTGCACTGACAGGGCAGGGCAGCAACCGAACGAGGCCCATGTAATGTCAGACGGCTGCAAACTGTTTCCGTCGCTCCGGGACCGTTAGCGAGGGGCTCTGGCGGCGGAGCGCGTGCCCGGCAGCCGGGCTCCGCTCCGGTCTGTCCCGGGGATGCAACAGCCCACGGTTCCCGCTGCTAAATGACACCACGGCCCGTGCCGGCAACGCTCAGGCAGTATTTCTTTAATTAAAGCACCACCTTCCCGTATTGCCTCCCTTCGGCCCCGTCACCCGCAGCCCCCTCAGCACTGCCGCCTCTCGGCCCCGCC
>VXAA01003467.1:1043648-1106662 GCA_013399115.1 Anseranas semipalmata
GGGGCTGGGGCTGGGGCTGGGGCACCGCCGCTGATGTGGGCTGTAGAGACCCCGGCCGCTGACCCGTCCCCCTCCAGCCACAGCACCGAGTCTGCCTCCACAGCCCCGCCCGACAGCCTCCGCACGCCGTCCAGCCTGTGCAGCAGCCCCGGGCTCGGCTCCGGCTCCGGCTCCCTCCCGCCCGACAGCCTCCAAGCCTTCCCCAGCCTCGGCAGCAGCCGCGAGTCGCCCAGCATCCAGTGTGACAGCCTCGAGTGTCCCTGCTGCCGCTGCGGGAGCGCGGGCTCGGTCAGCGTCTGCGAGGACAGCCTGCAGGCCCGTTTCGCGGTGTGTAATGGCCGAGGGTGCTTCGGGGTGCGCCACGGCAGCCCCCCGGCGTCCAGCGACCTCTGCGACAGCCTGGAGTCCTGCAGCGTCCAGCGCGACAGCCTCCAGTCAGTCTCCAGCCTGCGTGAGAGCTTCAGGTCCTCCAGCATCAAGTGCGATAGTCTTGAATCTCTTTCCAGCCTGAGCAGCGGGTCTGCCAGCCTGGAGTTTACCAGCCACTGAGACTGCCTTCGTCTTGTCCATACAGCGCAGTAGCCTCTGGTTTACTTCCAGCGGCTGTGAGACCTTCCAGGTCCTGCCCTTCATTGCAGAAGGCTACGTTGTTCCAGCTGACTCTGCTGCATCCAGTGTGATAACCTCAAATCCCTTCTGTCCGTGGCTGTTATTCCAGGTTACATGCTTCAGAGAGGCAGTGCTCAGTGCCAGCAGTGTTAACTCGTTGTCATCAGTTAAGAATGGAGGTACGTGGTCTGCGGAGGAACCCCAGCTACCTCTGTGATCTCTATGAGAACACGCTACGGGCTGAAGATGCACCGGGACGAGGGCAGCAGCAACCCCAGGCAGTACGTGCAAGTAGCAGCACACATCTTCTGAGCTGTATCCCATCCAAGGGGGGACCTCAGTCAAGTCAGCTTCACAGCAGCACTTCCAGCAGCTGTGATCCAGCATTACGGCCTATCATACGGCGCCGAGCTAGATCTTTGCCTACAACACCTGAAAGAAGGAAGCGAGCAGCAGTGCAATGTCAAGTTCCTGGGTGCCAGAGTCGTATGAACAGGGTGAGGTTTGCTGATGCACTGGGCTTGGAGCTCACTGAAGTGAAAGTCTTCCAGACTGGGGAGGATCCGTCAATCCCCTTGCATGTCCTTTCCAGGCTCTCCATAAACTCTGACCTCTGGTACAGCAGCTCAGACTTGGAGTTCACCATGCAATGCTTAGTCCCTGACTTCCAGCAGCCTGCTGACTGCATGGATTTCTCCGCCCGACTTCAGGAGCAGCAGGTGTGTCTTGAACGAGTGACCAGTTCAGATCTGGGGCTCAGTGGCACCATCCAAGTTCGCAATGTTGCTTTTGAGAAGCAGGTATCTGTGCGATACACCTTCAACCAGTGGAAAAGCCTCCATGAAGTGTGTGCCCATTGGCACAGTAGCATCCCTGAGAAAAACGGGCAGGATCAGGTTGATGTTTTCACTTTCTTTCTTCCTGTGCCTCCTTTCCTCCTTCAGCTGTGTTCTGTAGTCCAGTTTGCAGCAAGGTATCAAGTCAACGGGCAGGAGTATTGGGATAACAACAAGGGCAAAAACTACAGTCTTACTTGCCGGACTCACCCCCTCAAGATGCCTAGAGAATGTGAGGAGAGCTGGATCCACTTCATCTGAAGGAAAGAAAGTGGAGGCAGAGCAGCCTTGCAATAGTCTCAGTGGCCCTCTCTTGCATGGCACGGCTGTGTGCTCCTATGGCAACAGTCCCCTTTTTGAAACCTACCAAACCTGGCAGTGTTTTGGGACAGGCAGGCAGCCAATGGCCTGTACAAACTGTTCTAAACCTGTCAGAAAGTATAAAGGGCCAAAATGTGTAGAGTTACATCTGCTGCAAGCCCGTGTGATTTCTTGTAGTGTGTGAATCAGTGCAGAATGGTTCAAAGGGATGCTGTCAGGCTATTTAGCAGAGATCAAAACGATGCTTTATGTTGCTAGTAATATTCTAGATTGCATAGAATACTTCTAACAGATCTACTTTACTATTTTTTACTGTCTATTTTTTAAATGGACAGTGTGGCTTTATGGTTTTTATTTCTAATTTCATTTGTATTATCTCACCAAGTCTGGGCATTTTTCCAGTTATGCATAATTTTCATGGCAGACACTGTAGGGAAGTACTTGTATTTATATATATATTTTTTATTAAGACTGTTAACCATGGCAAATATTTCCATTAGTTTTTGGGTTGAAAATCAACAAAATGTTATTATGAGCAAAACCTACATGAAAATATCCTATCAGCCCCTCTGTTTCCCTTTTAAAAAAGAAAAAAAAAGTGCCTTTTCTTATCTCCACTGTTCACTGTAGGCAGCAGGAACAATTGTTACCAGAGTATTTGAAGGCAGGTCTTCATGGAGAAGTTCTCATCTTTTTCACATGATGTATCAGTAGGCTTTTCCTCCAGGTGGTGGTACAGGAATTGTCCTTTCCTTGTGCAACTGTTTTTATGAAGGGAAACTAGAGGAATTTTGCACTTGTGTTGCAGTTACACTTGAAGATCTCAAAGCACTATAAAAATGCTAATGATCTTACACTGTTACTTGAAACTGGTAAATTTAGAAATCAAGCAGATATGAGAGACAAAAGAAAAGACAATACATGGATTACCGTGGAATACATGGTAACCAGCTCATTGGAACAGTATGCTGGAACCCTGAATCCTTGCTCTCTGTTCCCCAGCATCCCAGTGCCATAGCGGTAGTACTTTTTGAATGATCTAATCAGCTACTTCTGGTTATAAAGCTTATAAAGAACTCCAAGACTGCATCCTTTGCAACACCAACCAGGAACTTCAAAGCAAAATGATGTTTTTACTGGTAAAATGATGTTTACATGTGCCCACAGATTCCCTTCTGCAGCAGGGAAAGCATAGTAACACTCATGTACCATCTACCCAATACGTGCTTCCTGCTCTGCCACTTTTATTGTGAGGAAATAGTGTGGCTTCAGATTGGCAACAGGCTTGGTGACAGGCTTAAATCTCGTAAGTAAAAGATTGTCCACGCATGCAGCGATGAATCAAAGTTCATATGTATAGCATAAATTTTCAAAACTGGCTGGCTGGAAGTATTAGAAGAGCTGCTTTTCAGAAGAGCTATACTATGAAAATCAGGCCATGTATTCAGGTGTCTTATTTTAGATTGCTGCTCATTCATCAAAATCACAAGTTATTTTTAAAATCGCAGTTGTAATCAACCAACAGCCAAGTATATATTAGTCCAAAAAGTCCACTGAGTAATTCTGGAAGTGCAGAAACCCTGAGAAAATTTATGTGTCTGGCAACTTAATGTTATTACTTAGTTGTGCTATCTATTTGGCAAAGCCAGGATTTCAAGTGAACAAGCTGTCCAGTTCCATCAGTCTTTGGCTTTCAAAGGAACCAGCATGAATGATGGTTCTATAAGCTGCTGAGGATCTCTCTCAGTACTGAGAAAACTCAGTCCTACTGGAAACCATTGAGAATTGACTGTGTTGTCATGTTGTAGGACAGAACGAACCCTCTGCAAATTAATTTGGACTTATGCATTTGGCATTTTATTCTTTGTTTTGAATTGCATGTTTATAGTTTGTTCTATACCAGCAGTCCAGTGCATAAAGCAAAATTGTTGAATTAGAGTTTACTTTCCATGTATTAGGGTATTTAGTCAGCCTTCTAAGGTAATTAAATGTGCTTGGTTGGCTGTTGTCTCAGCAGGTAAGATCATGTTTTAAAAACAAAAATCCTTTTGATAGAATTTGCAAATCATGTTTGTTTTCATTCTCTAATTAGGTCATTTCTATTAGTATCTACTGTTACTGGAGTGGCAGCTTATATGCAATTTTGATTTCTAACCTAAGTAAGTGAAATGCCCACAGATCACACATTTGATTTATATAGCTTGCATTGCTATTCAGTATAACATCAGAAATATAAGATGTATACTTTGAATCTTTTGTTTTCAGCAGTACTAGGCACCTGTCAGTACTTGACTTCAGTTGGGGTTGCAACGGCTTTCCTCTGAGAGTCGAGTTCTAATTATTGCTCTTAATATAAGTGTCCCTACCTTCAATAATGATAGGTTTTTAATTTGTATATGTAGTGGTCAATTACCGGTGGTTATCTATGGGTAGAGAACAGTAAAAATCACCATTTCTTTATTAACGTTTTGCATAAAAGAATTTTCATTTTCCTTTTAAGAGAAAATGTATGCCAGTAGTGCTTTAATGTTGTATTGGAGCGCTGTGAGGTCAAAAGTTTAAGTTGAAATTGATTTGAACGAGTAACACAACTACTCCATCGGGATATTTCATATCCATTAAGCCTTCATATCCATAAAGGCAGGCGGAACACTTCTGAGATTGCGGTGAGGCTGTACAGTGATTGCCAGCTACACAGATTGAAAGAGTACTGTGTGCTTTCATCCACCTGCATTATTTTCTGCATCTGAGTTAGAGGAATGACCATTAAACTATCTGGCAGCAACTCTTGTGTCGTGGGAGAATCAATACAGGGAACTGAAACTCTGGTCTTCCTCATATGCCACAAAAATTTGAGAGCTCTGCAAGAAAGGGGGCTATTTGTTGCCTCCTATGGTGGGCTTCGTGTGACTGAATGTCATAAGACAACATATGACATAACACGTCTGGACTAGTCAACCCAGACTTTATTGTCAGTTGGGATGTTGTCAGCATAGCTATACCTGTGGTGGGACAAACTGTCAGCTGTGCTGAGTGTAGACAGAACAGGATGAGTCCTGCCACTTGTAATCCGTAGCATTAGTGCAGATCATGCCAGATGATGCTAGCCACAGTCTGCAGATGTCAGGTGAGGTGAAACACCTTCGGTGACTGCAGAAGAATCTTGGCATGAACTGAAATTCTTATCCTTACTTTGGTGAAACTTGCTTACTTAAGTAATTCCATTAAAGTTTACTGAGTATTTCTAAAGTCCATGAAAGTTGAGTTTTCCATGTTTGTCAGCTAAGAAGAAAACAAACACACAGGCACATGCACACACGTGTACACACAGAAGCACTTGTGCTGAATAAAAGGCACTATTTTAAGGTATTATTCCCACACCCCCCAATTACTGTATTTCTTTCATCAGTAAAAAAACTGAATTCTCTCGCAGCACACAGTTAGATTCCTTCTCTTCTGAGTCTGGTATTTAACACCAGTTTGCAACAGATGTTGCTGCTGTGTGATACTTGGCTTACTGGTATTAATATGCTGTTGCCATCTTCTGGGAGAGGATCTTTCATGGTAGCAAATGTCAAAATCTCAGTGTTATTGCAAGCACTGAGAGATTACGTAAAGCTGAGACGATTTAAAGCTGTCAGTTTAAAGGTTAAAGTCATGTATACCACAGTGTCAGAGAAGTGAGAACTGAATGTCTCAGCAAAGTGAGTTTGGCTTGTATTGTCTTCCTTCTGCAACCTCTCAGGGTATTTGCATGTGCAAAATCTTGAATATTAAAGTATTACTCCAAGTTTGCCTTTTATCTCTTTGCACGCCTTGCACTGCTGGAGAACTGACAGCAGCTGTACTCAACCAGTCGTCTGGCATTGCTGACCGAGTTGAGCAGGCCTTCCTTACAGTGGAACCAAGAGTGATCTCTAGATTAATTCAGTATATGAAAAACGTTTCTCTTTAGGGTGCTTCTAAGCTGTTAAATATTCACACGAGTACTGAGTCCTGTCACACGGTAGGTGAAATTTGCACTCATTTTTTCCTGTCATATTCAGTACTGAACATCAAAAGGATTCTAGTTGAGGAGAAAAAAAAAAAAAAAAGGATTAAGCCATTAAGTAGTGGTAATATGCACGTATCACGTATCATGTATCATGAAGGCAAACTTATGAACTTTCACAAGTTCTCAGGACAACGTCACTGCTTGCACTGTGTTCAGCCTAAGCACTTCCCTTATAATGAGGATTTTGTAAAAGTGAATTCTTCATGAGAGTTATTGTCATATAATGCACTTTTGAAAACCTGTATTTATTATAGTCATACAATAAATGAATGTCTAGCAGTCCACAGTTTCAAGGTTCTTTCGAGCATGTTTTTTTTAACCAAACATGGAATTCATGTAAATGAAAAGGGGTTGTCTTTCCTGATTAAGCGTCTCATCTGGAGAAAAGTACATTACACAGCATGTCAATAAAGTACACATGCTAGACAAAAGGTCATTTTGTTTTAGTGGAGAGTTGTAAAATTGTAAAGTGCTTAATTCATTTAAAAAACAGTAATAAAAGTGTGGCTATTTTAATACAAGAGATTGTAATAAAAGCTTTTCACAATTTTATGTTGTCTTTGTCAATGGTACTCTTGTTAAGTTAAGAAAGCTCTTTGGACAACTTAGTGCTGAGTTGTTGCTTACAAGTAATGTACTCAATTTAGTCCAAGAAGGTGGGTTCAAGAATTGCTAAAAATGAACAGCACTTGAAAAAATTACAGTGATTACTCTATATAGCTTCAAAAATGACCATGCTGCCACTTCTTACATGGAATTTGCTGCCATTTCACCACAGTTCCGTACATCTGGTGCCTGCAGGCTTAAGATCTAATGTTGGAAAAAGGCACATTGCCAGTTATTCTGGTAAGATTCTAATATGGTTTCAAGGAAAAGAAGAGAAGGGGGTTCTCTTTTAATAGCATTTCCCAAAATTGTGCTAGACTGCTCTTAACTGATTCTAAGTCTCACAGTTGTGTTATTCTTTCCTCCATTTCTTCTTCCAGTTTTCAATGCCACACTTCTCATCTCAGACCACGTTCTTTTCACTCACGAGCTTCTTGAAAAAATATATACATAGGGTAAGAGTGTCCATCTCTACAGTAACTGATTTATCTGCTATATGAAAGCATCTCCCTCAGTGCCAAGCATTTACTTGATACAGTTCAAGATTTGAATTACCTGTTGCCAGGTTTCTTCTAAAGCAACCTGGCATTTAATTAGAAGACATAATTAATAAAGACATGTATTACCAGTTACTATTTAATCAGCATTAATAACTTTAACATTGCATTGCCAAAGTTGCTCAGGGAAAAAAAGATGATTACTGCAAATCGCATTAAATACATGGAAATGTCTGTATTATGCTAAGTTGTTTAAGAATTTCAATATCACTTTTTACTGTAAAGAGATTGTGTTATAAATAATGCATACAGATACATAAAGAAGGGTGCTTTTAGAAATACATGGTATTATAATATCTTGTCTTTATGACTCTTTTTTTCCTATGCTACTGATGTGAATCAGAACTAGCAGTACTGCCTTCATTGTTGTCACTTTACCCACTAGAATAGAGTATTAAGCATCACCAGGAAATAAATATGGTATCCGTAATGTCGACTAACTAGAGAACAGTAAAAGATAGTGGTCTTTGATTTTAACACATCACTTGAAAACTGTGAATTTATTTTAGTCTGTGTTTTACATGCGTGTGTGCACAATGCCACAATTTATGAGTATTTAAGGGAAGGATATTCTAATTCCTTTCCTTCATCAGAGATGTTGATATCTGAATATCCAGGAATATAAATATCACTACTATTTTGTTGAGCTGATTTTTCAACGCTTTGGCTTGCCTTTTGCTGTCAACATCCAACCACGAGGTTTATCTTACAGGCAGTTAGTGTTATTTTTAATATAGGTGTTATTTTTACATTTAGTCTCAAATTAATATTTTATCTGAATTTATCTTACAAAATAAATAAATAAATAAATTCCAGCTTCTAGTAACAGTAATATACTAATAGTCACTTGTCAGTACGGTACTTAATGTAGTGTATCATCAGCGCTCGGTGCAATTGGTTGTATGAACTTTCCAGCACTGTCTGGTAAAGACACAGAATGGCGAGTCTAAGCGTTTAGTCATTTGTCAGCGCGGGTCTAATGTTAGTACTGACTTCTCTCCTGATTTGGCCATCTCCTTATGATCTCAGATCTGCAACTATTTCAGCTGACACTTGATATTAAAACTGTTCGGCACAGACACTTCTGACCCTTCTCAGTTCTGCACACAGCAGCAGCTGTGCCAAACGTTGGTCGTTACTGACTAGCACAGTGCTCTCCAAGACCTCTAATGAAGGTACATATTTCTGCTACCGCAGTGAGGAAGGGCTTCCTGTACATAGTGCTACCCTATTCTGAAGATGGTTTTGCTTCTGTTTTCTCTGAAATTTTTAAGTGTAGTTGCCATATCTGTGACCGAAATAACCCTTGAAAAGGAATTATCGCCAGGAGGGTCAGTGGAGTCAGTGAAGTGATAAAGTACTTTAACTTTTATATTTTTTCATGAATTACCTTGTAGCTTCAGCAAGGAAAGAAGTGTATTTTCAACAGGACTGTTGGGATGTGGGAATTGAAAAATATTTCCCCAAATGTGTCCTTGCAGCTGTTTGTGCAACCTACGGCTTTCCTTGCTTGCTGCAGTCTGTTTACCGCGAACCTCCCCCAGGATCCTGCGGCGGCCCCCCCCGCCAAGCCGAACGAGACCGCTCCGCTCCCGCCGCGCGGCTCGGAGCCGCCTCCTCACAGAGCCGGGGGCTCCCGAGAGCAGCTCCGAGCCGCCCCCGCTTGTGGTTTTCTGTGTTATAGCGACACCTGGTGCTATCTCAAGTACTTTCTGTACGGCTTTATTTATGGCATTGAGTTCTTTTCTCTCTCCTTTTAGAAAACCAGTGGCATTATTTATTTGGAATTGGGGCAGGTTTATCTGCTGTGAAAGGTTATCTTCGTACGTGCGCCGCTTATTCTGGCTGCGGTAGAGGCGCTCCCTGCCGCTCCCGTGCCAGTGCTGCGGGCTGGGGCCGCGCACCGTGCAGGAGCGCCGCGGCCCCCCCTTCCCCGCGCAGCCACGGCGCCTGCAGCGGCTCCTGCCGCAGGCCTCGGGTGCTTCAGCGCGCTCGGGCCACAGCCCGCCACCCCCGCTCGGCGGGAGCTGCGCGCGCTCCCTCCTCAGCCCCACAGGAACCCCGTCCGTCCGAGGCGCCCTAGAAGCAGCCCCAGCTCCAGCCGGGCCTGAGGCGCGGAGGCACCGCCCCCGCCGGCGCAGCGCAGGCGCAGTAAAGCACCGCCTCCTCCACAGCAACCGAGCGGCTGGGCGTGGCGGCGCGAGGAGGAGCAGCCTGTCACGGTAAGGAGAGCCCGCCTCCCGCTGTACACCTCCGACGACGATTGGCCTCCATGGGGGCACGCTCGCGGGCGGTGATTGGCTCGGGGCCACTGGATCTGGGAGTGATTGGCCGGCGGGCAGTGGCGCTTTTTTTCCTCTGCGGCGGTGAGGGGAGGGCCGCCATGCTGGAGGGCCCGCGGCGGCCTTGAGGCCGGCTGCTCCGCGAGGGGCTGCTGGGGGGCCGGGGCACTACGGGGCGCTGTCCTTTCCGTAACGAGGCTCTGGGGAGGAGATGCCGGTGACTGTGGGTGTTTTGAGGGCTGAGGTGCCGCTCCCTCATCGAGAAGGAGGCACCTGGAAGGGGGATTATGTTTTGTTCTCTGGCTGTTCTGACTAGACAGGAGACCTGAGGGTTGTGAGGTGACAGTAAAGGGCTCGGGGTAGGCAGGTGCATGCTTGTATTGGAAAACATCATGAAAAAAAGTCACCCTGTATTTGTTATCTCTGCATTATGTAGGAGTACAAAAGTGACTCTTGTGTACTCCCAGTTGCTTGTTATACAGAAGGCATCCCCTGGTTTTGTTATTTCCCTTTGTGCAGTTCTATATAATTTCTGGGGTGGGGAGGCCAAAACTGCACACAGTAGATCAGTAGGCACATAGTTACATACAAAGCATCAAAATGTTGTTTGGTGTGTATTAACGCTCTCTAAAACGAGTACTTTTGCCTGCTCCTGATTTTTAAGCTAATGTTTTCAGAAAACTAATTTCAAGATTTTGCTTTTTGGTGATAATAGGCATCTCGGAGTCCATCACTCTATATAGAATCATAGAATATCCCGAGTTGGAAGGGACCCATAAGGATCATCGAGTCCAACTCCAATATATAATTAAGAAGGCATTTTCCCCGTGTGCATTACCACCTTTTTCTTAAATAACTTCATCTACCATTTTATAATGAGGCCCTTCTGGAGTTCTGCTATTGACTTTCCTAATCTGAATAACGTGGTGTTGGCAGTACAATCTGCCATCTTGCTGCTCTTTCCTAGTTTAGAAATAGTCTGCTGCAGAACTTCTGCCCATTCCTCCATTGCTAGAGCTGATTGTTTCTGCTCTTTTTTTTTTTTCAATTTTATTTTAAGCAATTGCTTACCCACGAAAGGATGTTACCTTATATCCTAAGTTAGTTTAATTTCGTGTATAATATATTCCTGACATTTTGGAATTTGTAATATATTTTGACTAATTAATTATTATTAATGTTTGCAAAAACTGTTGGAAGTCTGTGTGAGTGAATCATGTTTTGGTCAAGTTATGATTGTTCCCTTCTTATGCAGCTGAGTAGGTGAATTGCCAAAATGGCAGCCAGGAATGACATGCAGGTATGTACTTACAGACCAGAATATGGGTATTGATTGTATTCATTACTACTTTTAAGCACCTCTTCAGGTATTTAACTAGAAGTAAAATTTGCAGTATGGTAAAGTGTGGTAGGAAGAAATTTTCCATTGGCGTATGTTAGTGCTAAGAAGCTGGTTGGAGAGCAAGAGGAATTGGAAGTGGTTACTGATAAAAATAATTCATATGCATTTGACATACTTGAAGCAGTTGAGATGGTACTTAAGATCAAGATGATGAAATCTGCTTACAATTGCTTTAGAAAGAATAGAGAGGCAAAATAGTTGAGGAAGCAAGTAGTCATTAAATGTATTAATAGCTTTTAAAGTCACTAATAGATGACTTAAATGCAACTTCCTAAATGTACTAAGGAGAAGGCATTAACACAATAAGCACTTATTTGTAATATGAAGAAAGAAGAAACACACAGTTAAGGAAAACTGACAAATAATTAACAAGTATTTGTGTGATTAATATATTGGATACGGTGTTCTGTACTTCAGTTTTTACACTTAATGATTTTGTGATTCAGTATGTTTGCTGAGAATCCAGCAGATGACTACATAAAAACATATATTAAACCTTATTAAATCAGTATCAGTCCTGAGCATACATTAACACAGTTCTATTTTCTTTTACTCTGACAGTTTGAAAAGTTAATTGATGAAGCTACAAGAAAAAAGGATTTTGAATTGTTAGAACAATATCTGGAAAGAGAAGACTGTGAAAATATCTCTCACAAATGCAGCAAACAGTTTGTCAACAAACTAGACAAGCTTCTGTGTCGGGTAGTGTCATCGCTACATCAGAATTAATCTATGTTGTCATTGTAATAGTCTGAAAAATATTCTTTTTGTTTGGCTTGGTTTATAGCAGCAGTTGATTTGAAAAACTGAAATAATATTTGGAACAAAATCTCCGTTTAACTGTAATTAAGATGGCTTTTAAGAACACAAAGACATCTGATAATTAAATGTAAGGTCTGGAACTATATGCTAAAGCTTACATTATAATTTCAATTTCAGGAACTTGACAAACAAGAAGTCAAAAGCATTTCAACTTTACTAAATTCTCTTTGGAAATGTGGGGAAAAAATCAGCATAGCAGGCGAAGATGGGCTCCCAGCAATGATAAAATATGGTCTTATTGGAAAGATAAGTATAACCATAAAGCATGTAGGAACTTCTGAAAAATACTAATGGAGCAGTATTGAACAGCTTAGTATTCAATTTGGTCTTGGATTACCTTCTGAGTTCAGAATTTCTTACAATTTCACAACAAACTTTGCTCGTATTAAAATGTTTTTAGACAACCAGGTCCTTTCAAAGTGATGCTGCTCTACTAAAGTGGAGGTTTGGCAAATTATGCAATATATAATTAATTTAGATTGCTCATAGCAATTGCAGTGAGAGATGGTATCTCTTTATGAGCTTACTGTACTGCTTTTGAGTCAGGAATTGTAATTTTCTTGTGCAATTTAATAAAATTTTTGTCAATACAACAATATTGTACTTGTTCTCTCAGCACGTTACAGTCCTATTCTGATTATTTTGTTATTTCAACCTGTATGTTAAATACGTTAAGCATTTGTAACTCAGTATAATAAATATACTGAAAAATAGACACCACTTCCTTATTACTTTCACCAGAGATTTCACTGAAGAAAATTAATGGCAATGTCAGGAGATGACTGTTATTCAATTGCCTTCTCAACTGCTTTTTCAAAAAAAGTGGCAATAACTTCATGCTTCTACTCACACCTACAAACACATTTTCATTCAGCTGTCATCCATTTTGGCTCTTTTGTCCGTGACAGCAGTTGCAGACACAAATCTCCAATTTTTGTGTTAGAAAGCTACAGAAATGACTTGTGTTAGAGTGAAGTCACCTGAGTGTGAAATTTCAGTCAGGCTAACATATGCTCAGGAGGCTAGTAACATTATTGTTGTTATTTTAATCTTTGTATAGTTTGTATAATTTTACTTGAGTATGATACAAACCTGTCCTTTTTCATGCTATTAAAATACATTTGCTTCTATTTTCTCTTTACATGGTTAATTGGTTTGAAAAGGTAAAAGGAATTTTGATCCTTAGAGGAAATGAAAAGAATAAAATCCTTACAAGTCTGGCTGAAGATTTCTTCAACATATTGCTGGTAAAAATATGTTGATAATAAAATATATTCTGTGTATTTGTGAAAATAATTATTAGTAGTTTAATAACAAGAAGACTTTGAAACATTTTTCTAGTTAATAGCCTTCTAAAGTTAATGTTACAATGATTTCCAAAATAGATTTCAAGTGGATAAATACTTTGTCTGTATTCTTACTCATTAGCAGCATGAAAAAAAACAAACGTTTTCAGTGAACAAAAAAATTTAAACGTCTTGGTTTAATTTTTATACCATAAATTAGTGGTATGCTAATCCCTAATCCAAGGACCCCAAGTTTGTAAAATCTGTGAGTTTTTCATAAAAATGTTTACATAAAAAATTATTAGGGAAATAATCCCCATAAATTTAACTAAAATATCCTCTTGGGAAACTAGACTTGATACTAGAAAAGGTCTTCTGTGTTCCTCATTAAGGATGAAATAATTGCAAAATCTTAAATGTTTTTTGATTACCTGCTTTAGGTATATGTTACCTGAATTTTATGCTGTAATATTTATAGTGCCTTTTTTTTTTTATTGTAGGCTGTTTATGATAGCAAACCTGAAGGTGAGCTTAAGAAAATATACTCTAGATATGATAGTTAAAATGTCTCTGTCAGAACACTTTAAAAGTTACCAGTGTTAAAATAACTTATTACTTACAGAGCCATCTAAAGGCAAGGTAGTTCTGAGAAGAGTTCTGCATGTGTAATAAGGGTGGTACAAGGTTTTGTGGTTAATGTGAGTACACCACCAGATCTGTGTGCTGCAGCTAGTAAACTAAGGTAAAAGGGTTTATCCTCAAGAGGGCTATTGCGTGCACAGAGGACCACATTTCTCTTTCATGTGAAAAAAGCTTGAATGTCAAGTGTAACTGATTATTTTATTTAAGATTTCTGTACTGACAAGTTTTCTTTGTAATTTGCTGATATCAATAATAAAAGCAGGAAAGAGTCTTGTCTCCTCAGTGATGGCAGCTAAATGGAGGCTTTATTAAGAAGAATGATGTTTTTAAACTGTCACAGCTCTGCATAGCACAGTAGTCTGTCTTTTTGGTTGTTGTTTTCATGAATATCACACTCTTCTTACCTTTCAGTAAGGTAGCACTGGTGGCAGAAAGTCACTACAGACCGTTTTGCTGTCACGATCAGAATGAAAGATTCCTTCCTTGTCCTTGGGAAGACATAATCCCAGGGTCTGAATTAGTTCTCAGAACCGAGTTACAGAATCGGTCTGAATGTAATGATGATTTCCATGCACAGGGAACTTACGCAGTGAGAATGTGATGCATAGGAATATCAAGATCATGAAGAGACACATTTACTATAAATTGAAGTACTATTCTGTCTTGCCATCTTAACTATGAAGTTTAAGACACTTGTTTTTAAATATCGGTAATCCTGTATAGAAAGGGAGGCATATACTATATTTTATTTCTAAATGAATGCTATAGTTACACCTGCAAATAAAATCTTTCTCCAAATGCTGGTGGGGGGGCACCAGAATAAATTTTTAGTAATCTTTATTCTTTCTCTGTTCATTAGGCAAAATGCAAATGCTAGAAAACTTTGTTCTGAGAACATGTACCCTCATTGCTGATGTAAGAATTAGTATTTATGTCCAGCAGGAGGTAAACATTTCCTTTTTCTAAGCAGCAGTTTTCTGGTTAGTGTTTAAACAGACTTTGAAAAGATAGTAATTTAACTGTAGAAATGCTACAAAGAAAAAAAATATTGTGGTGGTGTAGTATCAGAAGGACGATTTAATATTTTTCTGGGGATGCTTGTTGTCATTTATATGTTTTTAACTACTTTCATCTAGTGACCCTTAATTTTTACTTTGGACAGTAAATTACAAAAAGGTGGTTGGAAGATTCTGTTGCAAAAGCTGTATAAACGCATAGGAAATAAGATGCTGTATTATAGTTTCTATAAATAGCTTTAAGACTGTTGTAAATCCTTTAGATTCTTGCAGGAAACTTGTATACCTTCTAGTGTTCTTCAAATTTCTTGAATTTATTTTACTAACATCATGTTTTCAGGTTTTTCTTATTCTTTAAAGAAAGGAAAAGTTTTGTGTTTGTTTTTTTTTAAATAATTATCTTTAAAGGCTACATCTCCAAAGAAGGGCTTTTTAATGCAAATTAAGGTACACTGTAGCCCAGCAATTAGCTGCAGACAGAACTCTCTCTGAAAGTTTGTTGCTATATTTACACCTACACATAAGAAACGTAACCCTTTAACAACTGACACTCACATTAAAGCTATTCTAAATTCTTGAAGTTGAGGTAGTTATATTAAGATAGATGCCATCTAAGGTCAAACAGAACTACTTTCTTGTTTTGCAATTACTTAAGCATGTTATTTTCTTTGGTATGGAATACATTACGTGGGCCCAAAATGCAGGTAGAGAATAATTTAAACATTAGCAACTTAATATTTAATCCTACTCTTTTTTTTCCCACTCTCCTTAGGTAGTAAGAAAACTTAATTTAATGCTCGACAGCATGCCTCGAGATGCCAGGAAAAAGATATTTTCTACAAAGGAAATGTTGCTTGTCATGTAAATAATCTTCAACATATTTTTCATATCATTACATCTTTTACATAGTTGTGAAGACATTCTTTGCTAAGACTGTCTATAATGCACACAGTTTAGCCCCTGTTTAACTCATTTTTGCATTTGCTGTTACGTTGCCCATGGCAATGGGCAGGTATTTTTATAGGTTTTTCTCCTGTACAGCCCTAAATTGCCTCTTTCTCAATCTGAGTTAGGCTTTATTTCATCCCAGTTGTTTTCAAACAATTACACTCTTAATTATAAAAATGTGTGTAAAGCACAGTTAATCACTCACTGGAAGGACAGACTTTGTGTGTTTGGAAAAATTTTTACAGCATTTAAAACAAATAAACAAATACATCAGGTGATTCAATTCCCCAGTATTGCATTCAGATGTATGTCCTTTGCAGATGAAAGACTACCCCTCTGAAGTCTAATAATTCAGCTGAATCAGGATTTCAGCTCATATGTTGAGAGGTTATAATTAAGTAAACTTTTCTTCTATGCTTTGTTTTGCTGTCATAGTTTGATGAAACATTACTTACTTTTGCAGGAGTGACATGGGTAGGAGAATTTTGGATGCTGGAGGTGAGCATGGTTAATAAACAATCTAGTACTGAGCTTAAAAATTACATGTAGACCCCTTAAAAATCAAGAGTACCTTCAGAAGCTACAGAATGTTGCAATTACAGTCCTCTGAAGAATAAAAAAAAATGCATGAAAACAGTCTGCAAACTGGAATGTTTCAGATTTATGCAGTTTATGGCTAACTTTTTGAAGGTTTCAGTCCTCTTCTCTAGCATGTAAGTTTTAAAACAGCAAAAGATCTGAAGGAAGTCAATCACTGAGGACAGTGAACTGCTAGCCACGTTCAGTAGTACTAGAACTTCTATCAGGGATCACTTTGGTTTCCCCCGATTCAGGTGAAAGTTGAGAATTTCTTATCTCTTGCTTATATGCCTTATATGCATGTTTCTTTGACATTCCTTGAGAGTTTGGTTGAAATTTCATTTTGAAATGTAAGTTGTTCAGTCATCCTTATTCCCTTAATTCTTTATCTACATATCCTTTATTGATTACGTGCTTGGATATAATGTGATATGTAATATGAAAAGTTTAGCACTGCCAATACCACTTTCTTATATAATAAGTTTTTTTGGAAATCAGTAGTATCCTTAAAACTGCGATTCCTGCAAAATGTATTGTGTTGTAGACTATGACCTGCAAGTAGCCATTACAGAAGCTTTATGCAGAATGATACCAGAGAAACAAAGAAGAGAACTGGCATGCCAGTGGTTTTCCATGGAGTTTGTGTCCAATGCATTTAAAGGAATTAAAGATTCTGAGTTTGAAACAGTAAGTAATATGAAAAATATTTCCACGGAGGTAGACTTCTAGTTTACACTTTTACAAGAAATTTCTGTTTTAATAGGACTGCAGAAAATTTCTTAACCAGGTGAATGGCATGCTTGGAGACAAAAGAAGGTAAAACTGATTTTTTTTTTTTTTTTTTTAATGCTAGTATGTTTTATTTTTTGGAACTGATGACAATTTATTGGAAGTAACCTTTTTGTCACAAAAGCTGTTTTTTGTGAATCCTGAATTAAAGAAATACAAGCAAATAAGACTAATATTGCTGTGGTATAAAATCAAGGAACTGTGCACAGTTAATTTTTTTTTTTCAAAACATTATATAGTAAAGAAATACTGTCTTCTGGCACATTGCCACAGGTATTATCTTCTCTATCTAGATATTAATTTTATGTAGTTCCTATACCTGTGGAAAAAAAAAAGACAAGCATAATGTTACAGTTTGAAGAAACTTCACTAAATAAAGGACATTCATTTGAAAAGATTTTTAAATAATATGAAGCCTATGCTATAGTTCCTTTAATAAATGTTTTTAAGAAGTTTTTTTCGCATTCTGTTTAGTTCTGTTACAAAATCCTGAGTTGCTCCTTAATTCAGTAAACATATAATCTAACAATAGGTAGCAGTCTGTTACTATATATTCCTTTGTTGATTTGGGATGTTTATGGTAAGGTAATGATCAACAAGAATATCTGCTAGAGAAATAGGACATGAAAAGAAAGAGAAAGTACAAGCTTTTTTTCCTATCCGTATGATCACATGCTCTATGTGTTCCTTTTATGTGTCATGGCAGCAAAGAGATTGGTATGTCTCTATATCAGGTGTGTATTCAGTTTGAATACCTAATGTAAGACTGTTCTTAAAATATCAGCAAAGAAGTTAGAAATATGAACATAAGGAGATCTGAGACTGCTGCTTTAATTGTGAGGATTCATGTTATCCCTTTTGGGGAAGAAGTGCAGCAAAATTACTTCTTTTGCTTACTGTGATCTCTTAGACTCTAAAGTACGTAAGTTTTGTGCTGAAAACAATTCAGTTGCTATGTTCAGATATGAAAAATTTACAGCATTTTAGTCTTTGACAAAATATCCTTTTCTTACAGGGTTTTTACATATCCATGTTTATCAGCAGCTCTTGATAAATATGAGGTAAATTGCAGACTTAATCATATATCCACGGATTTTTATTTGTGCAGATGAAGTATTTCTTTGCCTTCTAGTTCAGAAAAGTAAGAGTTAAATAAGATTTTTCAGGCATATATGGAAGTCCATGTATTTGTAGTTTGTCAACCTGTAACTCAGAGCCTGTTAGCTGGTATAAATCATTATTCTCAGCTTGCACTCTTCTATCTTATTTTTTCTCTTCAGCTACAGATACCATTGGATGAAAATCTTGAAGAATTTTGGATTGATTTCAACATTGGTAGTAGAAGTATATCTTTCTATGTGGCGGCAGATAATGCAGTAAGCTAGGTTTTGTCTGTCATACATGGTTCTTCTGAGGCAGTAGATGCACAATTTTTTTAAATACATCAAACCTGTTTCCCCGCATCAACATGTTGAAATTATATATGCATCTATAGTGTGGAGATAGATAGATTTGGTGAAGAAAATAGGCAAATGTTACCAGTAGAAATTGATGTCATTGTAATATCATCTTTTTTTATGTATTGAGATAAAAAAATTTCAAAGTAATGACTTTCTAATACTGTTTGTGAACAATTTAATATATAATTGCACATGTGAACAAGAAGCCATTTACAAAATTAGAATCATTAGAATCATAGAATCACATTGCAGTTGTAGTTTTAACTCAACCATTTAGACGACTATTTCTACCAAAGCTCTTCTGAAACATTATTCTCGGTTATAAATGAATCATGTGTTCATTGTCACTTCTTGTAACAGAGGCTGTAGACAACTGAAAATTTGTCTTCACTGATCAATGTACTCCATTTAATTGTAATGTAATATGTTTATCTTTTTGAAATTATGTATTTTTCATCTAAGGATCATCAGTGGGAAACAGTCATTATACCAGAGGAAGAAGTAGACCTGTACAATCTTGAAGGTATTGGCGGTCATGAATGTGATCTTTTGTTATACACTAACTTGGATTTTCAAACTGATTAATACTAAAGTACTGACTCAAATTCTCAGCAAAGCAAAATTCTCATTTAAAAGATTACAGGTACTGTTTTTATAAAATTGTACTGCAGTCCTATTAGCATTTTAGGCATGCAGGTGTGATTTAATTAAAATAACTTTAATGTCTTACAGATATTTTAATGCAAAATAAAGCATAAGACAATGACATTTAATAATATTCTTTTCAAATGTCTTAGAATGGTTTTGTAAATACCTATAATTTGTCTGCAGCTATAAGTAACCTTCAGAGAAATCCTACAGGTTGATATATACAATAAATATTTTACATGATTGAGTCTTGCATTATTTCACTAATAATGTGTATTGTAGGTTAGAATGAATTAAATAAAACATGCATCTTAATAGCTGAACTGAAGCATACAAATAAGTATGTATTTACAAATATTATATAAATGGAGCTACTAAATTCTAATGAAATACTTCTTGCAATTTTGTTTTTGTCCAGAGAAAGATTCAAAAAAATTATTAACAATAGATCTAAAAAGCCCAATGAATGTGGGTAATCAAGAAGGAGAGAAATTTTTTTTATACTTTGATTCTATCTTGGAAATCAAAGATGTAACCAGAAGGATTTATGGGTTGAGTAAATGTAAGGTAAGATTTAGACACCTTTCCTAGCAGTTTTTTATTTAATTCAAAATGAATGTCTCATTGCCATATAAATGTTGTAATAACTAACTGTGATTATTTTATCAATATCTATACAGAGTGTTTCTAATTAACGTTGCCACTATAGAACAGCATTTCTCCCATAATATATTAAGCTTTTGTAAAGATGCCTAATAAATAATTGCAACAAAAATGAACGGGCTGTAAAGGGTTCACCATCAAGTTTTGCATATATAATTAATATCATTTTGCATACATGACTTTGCAGAAACTCAGGAAGTAGGTGCTTAAAAATATAGAAGTCTATCAGAAATGACTCGTTATGCAGTATACTTACCCCTCTTATGAATTGACTCCGTTAGTCAAAAACTTTTACCCAGCCATAGCTTACTCTTTACTGCTTGTTGCAAACTACTTTGCCCTGAACTCTTCCTGACTGAGAAACGCGTGAGGAATGGAACTGCTGTGAACTTGCAAGAATCTATTTTCCCCTCTAACCTGATTTCAGACACTTAAAATCTCTGACTTAAATATTTTCTTTTTGTTTCTTGTTTAAAAAAAGGGAGTGAAGTGTTTATTTCACATAGATGTTTACTCACTTTGTAGGGATTTAGTAAGAAGCAGTCTACATCAGTTGCCAAAACAACTGTACATGTTGTCTTTGATGAAAGCGGATCACAGGTAATTTACTTCAGTATGATGAAATGGCTGTTTTCTTGTTTTTTTGTTTTGTTTAGTCTTGATTATTAGCTAAGTTATGATCATTCACCATAAAAACAAGGGCTTTTAAAATGCCAATGAGCAAGGATGGCTCTAAAACCAGTTAAGTGATTTCTAACAAGTATGTATTGTATCTAATTTGTGTCTTTGGGGGAGGAATCATTAACATGCAAATTGTGGAATACTTCAGCCAAATATACACAGGAAAAGTTGTTTTATTTGAATGGTGATTTGGTGACCCATTCTTGTTAGGTAATGTAACAGACTGGATGCTTTTCAAACTATAAAGTATATAAACTCTAAAGTTTATCAAAATCTACAGTGAGGAAGGTGTTAGTCAAGGTAAAGAAGTTGGTTTGAGTGTGTGTTGGTATGTATAAATATAAAATGTTATAGTAATCTGTATTTTTAGATATATATGTGTGTGTATATAGAATTTTTGCTAATTTTTGTGTGTGTGCATGTGTGTATATGTGTATACCTATATATATATATTTATTAGGTTCTGGTACCAGAAAGTCAGTTGTCACCATGTTCGGAAGAAAAACCTGAAGAAGACAAACTCAGTAAGTACAAAACACAGCAACTTCCTGGAAGTCAGAGGACTCTGTATAAAAACAACAACCAAGATGAATGCAAAGGTGGTTCCTCCAAGGTAAGTTAGAGTATCTGAGCAGAAAAGCGTATATCAAAAATACAAGCAAACTTAAATGTTTATATAGTTTAGAGTATAAAAAACTGTCGTTTTACAATTGGAGTATAATACAGATATTGATTTCCTTATGACTTTGCACTAAGCCTTGTAAATCCTTTTTCAAAAATGTTTGTCATCACTATTGTTGTAGTTTCAAAATACGTAACAAAAAAAGAGCAATTTTTAGTGTTCTTTAATAGACCGTTATCCTTGTAGAATTCTCTTTGGAGAGAAATGTTTTCAAGGCACGCGTAGATATCTTATGATATGTGAAAGTCAAGGATAGCTTCTGGAGACTTCTTAATGATCAGTGATAGTAATAGCTCTAATTAGAGGCAAGACTTATAGGCTTGGTGTTCACAGATGTTTACAAAATGCTCTGATGTAGTTGTCAAGGTGAATCCTGTATCCTGATTAACCAAACCACAGTTTGATGGGACTGCTCCCGTGCATAGCTGATTCTCTAGTTTGAACTGGGAGGAGCAGAATTGTGAAGCCTGTTTTTTCTTTTGCCACATTGTCACTCTAAAGTTGTGAAGTTATAAATGTATTATGATTTTACTGGAACTAACTACGGATATGCTAGGGATAGGAGAAAAAGACAAAGCAATGTTTCCATGTCTTTATTATGGAATAGTCATGCAGTGCATGTCTTGCTAGGAGATGTCTTCAGTAAACCTGTTCCTGAGGTTCTGCTAGTTTATAGCTTATGTGATAGCTTTGTGGAAAATCCTGGAAGTCATCTTGGTTTCTTTGATTGTTGAATTAATTTAGAAAACAACAATTGCTGCTCTCAGTTAAAAACCTTTAGTTTGGAGTATTATGTAATTCAAGTGTTACGGTGAACTTTCTCATGAAAAGAAAACTGCATAAAAAACATTCTACATTGACGAGTGTAGCAAGAACAGTTGACATTTCAATAGGCGTTAAAAGACTCTTGGAAATAGATTTTCTAAAATCTTGTTTTGTCATCCTTAAGTCTGTGTATTATGGTCAAGTGTTTTTTTTTTTGTGCCTCAAGATAACCACATCTTGTAAAAGGAAAGTATCTGAAGCATCAGTGCTTATTCCTGGAACTACAAGGTTTTCCACACGGAGTCCACCAGCATTTGTTAGTACATGTAAGTTTACAAATACTTTCAGGGTAAAAATAAGCTATGAATAGTCTTTGAAATGACTAGTTGAGATGAACATAGTACAAGAATGAACTGCGATCTATTGCAGAACTGGAAATGAATAATAGACTTCATAAAATCTCCGTAGCAGGTGGCTTAAACTTGAAATTTTTAAAGTAGGCTGCTTCCTAGTGTTCCATAGATGTGATGCAGAATAGCATTCCAAACAGCTGAAAGCCACCTATTGTTTTTATTGCAGCTGTCAGTAAGCTGTTTGTGCTGGAGCAAGCTGAGAAGTCGGCTTGTGAGGCAAAGTAGGAAGCAATGGATCAAAAGACCTAAAACATAGGCAGTTTTTCGTTACTTTCCTTGTAATTGCCAGTTGTTTTTGGCTTAAAGAATTCTGAGCAGTAAGTGCTTTTATAGCAATTACAGTGGGAAATCAGATTTATCCCATATTTACATCTATCACTTGCATTTTATTCTAACATTTATGGCAAAACAATTTGCAAGCATGTGTTGCTTGTTGTGACAGTTTTCTAGAAACTGTGTGTGTTTCTTTGGGGGCAGTTGCTTACATGGCTAGTGAGCATGGTGGAATCCTCTGCAGGTCTGAGTCACAGGTCCAGTGCTACTGAGGCTTACTTTAGAAGTGCTCCTTATAGAGAAAAGGACAAGGAAGAGACTTTTTCTTTATCACAAATAGGCATCATCACTTTCCTACTAACAGTTCTACTGTAACAGATACTTAATGCTTTCTAAAGGAAAGGGAGAGATTTATAAGACAAAGGCCAGTAGAGGCTGGAGATAAAACTAGTGGCCAAACAGCATGACTAACAAATCTAATTTTCTGTTGTTAGCAATCTCAAATGTATCAATATCCTTAGTCAAATATATCCATGTATCATACAAATTAAGAGTAACAGAGGCTAGAAATGAAAGCATTTTCAAATTAGGATGGAACAAGACAGAGATAAATTCTGTAACTTTTTTATTTGGAGCTTACCACACTATCTATCCCAGCAAAAATGTATTACAGTAAAATATTTAAATAGATGACTAACCATTTTCTACTAGAGCCTGGCTGTAAAAGCATTGCTTGCCTCCAGGCATCCACCATCTATTGGCTTATTAACCTCCATGTAACTTAATTGAAATCAATAGAATTATTAAAGATGCAATAATGAGTTGATATAAATACTACTCAATTTTTTTAAAGTTTATGCAGTAAATGACATCATGGGCAACACTGTTCATATTGATCAAATACTAGAATTCTAACATGTCTGGTTTGCTTTCAGCCACTCCTTGTAAAGGACGTTTTAAATTACCTTTGAAAATGATGAGCTCTGCTGAAAGGTCTAACAACAATACAGTAAATGAGACCAGAACAAAAAATTTCTATCAAGAACCTACTGGAGTATGCATATCATCTGTAGCTAAGTGTTACTCAGAATAACGTTAATTTGTATTCTAACTTGTTCCTAATTTGTATTTTGGAGTTTTGCAATCAGTAAATCACTTTTAGAAAATATTGTGTTTTACTTCATTATGTAATGTGTTATTGTCCTCTGTATTTCAGGTTTAATCTTTCTAAAGTTGGATTGAATTCTTACAAAACTAGTCAAAATTTGCATTCAGTCATCAGTTCTGACCCCAGAGTTAACTTGCTTCTACTAGCAACCACAGTTCTTCCTTTGTGTATAATGTGACAATGGTGTATACATAAAATCTCAATTGTGTAATGTTGATATAGACTTAAAGAACATATAATACAGTTGGCTACGGTTGTGAAATGTTAATGTCTTCAAGTTACAGCATTTGTAACATTGTTTTTAGTGCATTCGTGACCAGGCATTCATTAAAATCCAATAAAACTGCAAAGGTGTCATTGAATAACTGCAGTTTGAGTATATGTATTTTTGGTTCTGTTCAAGTTGAACAAAGACATCAAACTAACATTTTTATTTTCTTTCTATCTCTAAATGTCTTTCTGGGTCAGATTCAGGTCAATTCCCCGAGTATGGGATTCTGAAGCATTTTTTGATATAGCTGTGCTTCAGAAAAAGGCTTTATTATATAGAATGTATAGTTTAGAATATTTCAAGTGTTACTTAGTGGGCACATTTGTTTTTATGGATTGTAATTGTCATTGTTATTTATTGTACTTTCTAGAATGGGCGAAGATGTACACCAGATAATGAATTTTGTGAAACAGAACAGAATACCAGGAAGTCAAAAATCAGAGATGAGGCAAAACTACCTGAAAAGGTATTGGAATCAGTACTTTAATGACCAGAAAAAATAATTCTCTATTTTATTAGGGAAACTATAAGTTTGAGATGTCTTACTGTTTGTAGTTCTATGCCAGTATTTTCTTTTGGGTGTTATTCTACTGTAGGAAATATGTGCTGAAGAAGTTTTAAAAATTATACAGGAGGCAGAAAATGGGGCCGCTGAAAAGCAAACTTTAGGCAAGTAATTTTACAAATGTTGATAGTCCTTTAATTTTTTTTAATCTTGTCCATTTCTTTTGTAATAATGATTGATAACAAATTAATGTCTTGTTTAGATGATGCATTAGATATTGTTCCTGATTCTCAGCCAACAGGGAGAAGCAACAAACATCTGTAAGTATTGGAAAAAAATGCCAAGTCACTGTTGTTTTATGACTTATGACTACTTCATGAAAAGGTTATTCTGTTGTCTTAAATAGACTCACCATTTTGATTGTTTTGAAAATAATGCTTATTAACAAGATCAAGTAGGAGTAACGTTTAGCAGTACCAAGGAGGATAATTCTCAGACTTCATCTAGTTCTAACTCCTGTAGACACACCACAGAGTTATCTGGGTTCAAGTTTAATGATGGCCATAGGATATTGTTGCCTTTTTGAAACTGATTTAAACATGTGTATTGTTTGTGAAGGTTTGCCATTTAACAATGCATTGGTTAATTGAACAATGGTAGCAGGCTTAAGTACTAATGTAAAATGCATTGATACCTATAAGCTATCAATATTTACCTGTGTTGTGATGTACATTTATTGTAGTTCACACTCACATTTCTGCAATTCACTGATAATATGATGCTATCATTTTTATTAGACTGCCTGGTCTTTTGGAAAGTTCTTCCGATAAAAACAGAACATGGAAAAAAAGAGCGTGT
The DNA here is from genome assembly GCA_013399115.1 of Anseranas semipalmata. Classification (NCBI taxonomy): domain Eukaryota; kingdom Metazoa; phylum Chordata; class Aves; order Anseriformes; family Anseranatidae; genus Anseranas; species Anseranas semipalmata. The sequence goes on from VXAA01003467.1 coordinate 1,068,785, forward strand.
TCTGTTCCTGAAAAGAATATAACAACTGGGGACAGACAAAAGCTAAATCTGTCATCAGGACATACATCCCATACAGGTTATGTTCATATTTTGCTAATTGTTAGTGTTAAAAATGTTTCAGGTGAGTATTTAACCTATGGCTGTGCTTTCTTTCTGTATTAGTTTCTATTCTTAGTGAAAAAGCTGTGAAACAAAAAGTTTTTTATTCAGTTTGTGGAAGCACCTCTCCAGATAAACAAAAAAATAAAAAAAGAGAAAAACAGCAGCGAAATGGAATTGAAATCATGAGAGAAGAAAACTGCAAAATACTGATTGGTCAGTCAAAGAGTATTAATAATTTGGGACAGAACCAAGTGAGTACAGAAAGAAAAAATATTTCAGGTATTGCTGAAACATTTAAAACATTTCTTTCAGCTAGAACATCTGAAACATCTTTGCATTCTGATTTTACAAAATACGGCAATACAAAAGAGGAAGCTGATGTTCTGTCAAGAAAAGAGACTGCAAATTATAAACAGTCAAAGACGGTGAGAGTTTCTTACCTTCGTTTCTTTGACTTGTAATTAAGGGAATTGTCAAATTTGCAGTATATCAAAATTCTCAAAATGTATTTTACTTTCATTTACTCTCAAACTTATTTTTGTATTGATTTTCAACTAATAAAGAGTGAATTAAGTAATGTCAGGTTAACAGTTTATTTTTTCAGTGTGACATGTTTAAGATTACCTTACCCTGAATTTCTTTTAAAAGTCAGGCATTTTATTAATAATTCTTAAATATGCAACAGCTTGTGCTTCTTATCCAATTCTCATTCATTCACTTTCAAATTATGTAGTACACAAAAACAAAACATTTAAAACAAAATACCTGCTAAACTCATTTCTTATTGCACACTGTATGGACAATGCAAGGGAAAATGATTTTCAAAGGAGTTTGATTTAGTGCATCTAGAAGACTGTTTAATGAAGTTTAGGTGATTATTGGGAACCAGTAGCTCTGTTGCAGCTTTACCCTTCTGTTGAATGAGTCCAAAGTTGAGTATTAAACTCTTATTTTTCTAGAAAACAAAGTCTAAAGAAATGACAGATGCAACAACATCACTAATAAGTAAAATCAGTGACAGATATAAAGAAAATATTAATGAGAAAAGCAAAACAAGAGACTCTTCAGTTTTCAACAGGTATGATGTGAACTATATACTTTTGTGTTTGTTGTTCTTGTGCCTGGAGCTTCATCTGCAATCTACTCCTCTGTCTACAGTTATTGCACATCCAACTTTCATATGAATTGTTTGTTCACTTCTGATAAAACAGATTCTACGAAAGAGTAGGAGGCAAGTAGTTGCAATAGTTGAAATATGGGTGTTAGAAATTCCATCTTTGAGTGTTCTTTCACGCATTCATTCACAGAACTTTCCCTGGAGAGAATTTAGCTGGAATAGTTGATGGTCGCAGCATATATTGGGTGTCTCCATTCTATCTTCTTCATTCAGCGTTGAAAATTGGATTCCGTTACCACTTTTCTGATGATCCAAAGTTCCTAGTTCTCTCCTGAAGGAGTTGGCTGTTAGATGGTTTAAATTTAACAAATTCTTAAGTGGGAAGATTAGTTTTACCTTGCACTGGTACTTGGAGATGTGCTTTACATATAATTACACGTCCTCCTTTCCAGTTCGATTGTAACTGGATGACAAAGGAATGAAGTAGTTGTTAGATTACTTCACCTTTTAAACATTCTGGATAGGGATTTGGAAGATGTGCAGGACATGTAGTATAGCAGTGTGACCTAGAATTTTTGTAGAGCACAAAAATGAATGGGAGCTGGTCTATTTTTAGCCACTTGTTTTTGTATTTGAATGCCTGAGTACCTTTAAATTTGTTTTATTATGTAAGGCTTTTGTTTGTATAAACAATATTTTAATATATATATTCTAATTAGCATTTAACAAAATGTATCCTTATTTTTTTTAGACCATATTTAAGTAAATCCTGTTTCAGTGTCAATAAGGTAACTTAAGTTATTGCTTTTGTTTGATTTTTTTTCTTGTCAGATATGTGTACATATATGATGGCAGCTAGTAGATGTAAACCAAAAGTTTGCAAATATTAGTGAATGTTAAACATCTCTGTAGAAGTTAGTGTTACTTATGCATTGACTGTCTGGAGTTAACATACTTTATGTATACATTTATTTGTTATCTGGAGTAATATTTTTATGAGTAACTGTTAACTAGAGAAACACCAATTAATTTCTGTTTACATATTCTGTAATTGGATCTGTTTACTTGTGAGTAATGTGGACTTTTTCATTTTGAACATAACAATACTAAAGTATTCTAGTAATCAAGATGGACTAAATAAGACTACAGAATCCTTAAATGAGATCTAGCTAAGATACAGAAACTACTCTTAATGTTTGGGGGGAAAACAATTAATGTTTGTTAGCAACCTTAAAGGATAAGTTCTAAAAGACTTAGGTTCTACTAGCTCTTTTCCACATTTGCCATATTGTATTATTGCTAATCAAGCAGAAGTCTGAGAAGTTGGTAGTTTTTTCCATAAGTTCATGCTGAAAAACTTGTTTTTTTTATTGACAATATGTATGAATATGTAGTCCAGATTCTCAGACACATGAGTAAATTCCCTTTTATGTCTAGGAAGAAGTTCAGAATAGAAACTTGAAAACCACTGCTTTGCTCGATACAACTGCTGGTCATATTGTGTAAGTAGTTAAAACATTTTCAAACAAAATTTATAATTACCCTTATCCAACTTTGAGAAATACTCATTTATTCTCTTACAAAATTGATCTTTATGTTTGACAGGGATGATGTCTACAACTTTAACATCAGTGGGTTTGATGAGCCTACAATAAAGCTTGGAGTAAGAATATAACTGAAACTGATATGTAATGGATAGAATATGAAGCAGCTCCGTCAAATTAAAATTATGTCTACTGAAAGTATGGTTAACATCTAAAAATTCAACTTAGTGTCACTGAAAGAAGCGGGGGAAAACAGCTTGCCACATCCTTGTTTTGTATATATATAAATACCTCCATCGTTTTCAAATGTACAATGATATATGGTATTGTAAGGTTCTGGCCACTTAAAGCTATTACAATGTTTTCCTGAATTAATAATAAAACAGTTTGTTGGGTGTATTATGTATCTATTATCCTAAAAGCATTATTGCATTCTTTCCAATGCCCCAGCTTGTAAAGACATCTTTGCTCAGCTGTTTGAGTAAAAAGAAAATCTAGCTAAGATAAAAGCAAAAGACGACAAAAGACCATGTTTTGCCTCTTACGGCTTAGAGGAGCCTGCTGAATAGGTGAAGGTAGTGAAGCAAGTGGATGGAAACTAACGTATTAGCTGGAAATATGAAAGCTTTAGTCAATTCCAGTTGGTTTTAACTATCATCTCTGCTCTTAAATAATTTCTAAGATAGAAATTAATCATAGTAAGCTAATTGCTGAGTATAAAAACTGAGCAAAAAAGCCCTTAACTGTGTTGTCTGATGGCCTGTTTAATTTTGTTTAAACTGTATCATGAATGAAATTGTTCATTTGTTTCTCATTTATTTATGTTTTTAGATCCAAGACTGGCCTGTTAAGGAACTGAATTTTCATACAGATCCAAACAAAAAAGGGTAGGCATGTTATTCTGTGTCCTCGTGTCTTAATAAGCAAGTATAGTACTGTCTGCATTCCCCAGCGTTCCATTATGACAATCCGGGGAATGTATACATGACAATAATATCTTGACTGTTGTTTTTTCAAGCAGTAAACATAGCTACTGTCATCTCCTAGGCTATTTTATCATTTTCCTTTGGAAAACTTCTCTGTAACCTGATAAAAAGAAAAGATTACGTTTCATGAAGAAAGCAGCTTTAGTTCCATTCATGGAATACTACAGGGATTTAACCTCCTGAACAGAGTGGGATAGCTTTTGGTTAATGTCCAGCTTGCAAAGGGACGTACTGTTAGGTGTATTGTTACTGATCATTAGCAAATACACATATCCTTTAGGGTTTAAGGTGAACAGATCTTTCCAAAATGGATTTGAAAATAAAAGCAGGTACATTGATTTGAATCCTTAATCCATACATCATACGAATAGCAGAAAGATTTAGATGTTGATGTATTGTTTAAAGGTGTTTTTTCTTTTTTTTTTTTAATCAAGGAATACAGATGACATTAAAACTAGCACTGAAATGAAAGCAGGAAAAAAAGTAAGGCTCAGAATTTTGTGGAAGTTTACCTCGTCTTCCTATATTCTAATACCAATTATGTAAGTGAAAGGTGTATTAAAAGTAAATGAATAACTTAGAAGAACGTTTTTGTTATTTTTTTGTAGACTAGAAACAATCGAACCAAGAAGCATCTCTTCAGTGACACAGACACAGAATGCAGAGGTGATGACAGCAAGACAGACATCAGCTGGCTACAAGAATCAAAATCTAAACCCCAGTTAATTGATTACACTAGAAATAAAAACTTAGGGAAATCAATAAGCACGGGCAAAAGTAAGAAACTTTCTTCATATTTAAGTATGCTGCAATAAAATTTGTCCATAGATACTAACTGTACAGCATGTAATGTGCTTTTTTGTATATATGGTAGGTTTTAGTTGTCCTGTTTCCAAGGATAAGGACTTTTCAGATTAGTTCTCCTAACGATTTAGGAAGGTTAATTTCCAAAAGGTCTGTATTTTAATGTGGAAAATTATTGGAGAACAGGACATGGGGAGGTCATTTTCAAGAAAAAACTTTGGCTTTTAAATAAGGCACTGAAGGCAGTTTACTGAACCATGTTCACAGGCATAAAAGTGATTCCATGATTGTACAGCTGAAACTCTAAATGTTGAACGTTTTATTATGATCCTCATTTTTCCTAACTTTGTGTTGTAACAGCAGATAAATTCTCCGAACCTGCTTGCCAGGTGGATACATCTAAAGGCAAAACAGCAAAAAAGAAAAAGGTAAATGTAAATTTTCAACCCAACTTTAAATATTCTAAATGTCTTAACTCACTACAATAACTGCTTTTTAAATTATTTTTCATAAATATGTGCAATTTCTCCATGCTTATTTCAAGATCACTTGCTAAATGCAGTTAGCTGTTTTCAGGTACTGTATTTTTTTTAGGTAGTATTTAGGAAGTGTTTCAGGCGTAATAACTAGCTGTGAGTTAGAATGATTATTGTCCATCAGTACTTTTAAGTTTTATTACTTAATTATTGATTATGTCTATTTACTGCTTAGTAACAATCTACTGCACTGAATATGTCATTAGCTTCCCAGTGAGGGTTTTCATGTGGCTAATATGCTTAATTGCATTTTAATGGCTTTGAGATTATAATTTCTTTTAAATGAATATAGGTAATGTACTGAAACTGAAAAGAAAAATGCTTGATGATAATAAAGAATAATAATTGAAAAATATTGTAAGCCTATTAAAATTGGGGGTGTAATAAATTGAGTGCTTATGAGCATGTTAATGGAAGGTGCTTGTAGATAAGCCACAACTTAAAGACAAAAAAAAAAAAAAACAAAAATAACACGTTACCCTGCCCGTCCAAACCACTGTTCAGACTCTGACTGTATAATAATTATTGAGATCTATTTAATGTTAGTAGCTTAAACTTACTTATATGCACTCAATACAAATTGTGAACATGAAAATACCACTGTATGTAGGTATCAGCAGTGATGTCTAGTCCATGTAAATCAAAACTGAAGAGGTCCTCAAGTACCTAATTAACCAACAGTGAATCGGCCTACTATTTATTCTTCTATATTTACTTATTAATTATTGTGATATAAATTGAAGATGTTTTTATGCTTCCAAAGGTAACTGAATGTAAACAACAAACTTCAAGAAAAGATGAAATGATAGAACAAACCACTAGACCAAAACGACCTCGAAGAGCAGCATTAGCAAAAAATTACAAAGAGCCTTCCAGTTCAGAGTCAGAGAGTGAAAGGGAATATTCAACATGTACCTCTAAGAAGGAGAAATCCAAAGTACAGGTATACAGTTGCACTGTATTCTTAAAAATCCACTTCTGCTTTGTTTTTCAAAATAGATTCTGGTCTACTTTTTATTTAGACTTTAGCAAGCCAGAGTGTTCTTTGAGATAATGTTGTGATTTTGATAATGCTATGCCTGTTCTGCATAAAATAGAAAATGCTGACTTTATCAATAGAGGGTATATCAACACATTTGTTGAATATCTAGGTAGGGTTTTTAGTAAATTATGCAATGATGAGTGCTAAATAAAACCTTTTCATTTTTTTTAGCATAACGTTTCAATATATATGGATAAGCCTGTAAACTTCATTGATTAAATCCTGAAGCATCAGTATTTGTCTGTAATAATTAAGAACTTTATAAGAATAGAAATTTGGGTGCTGAATTATGCAAATTCAATGCTTATTGACGTTAGAACACCTGATGCCCATGTGAATTTAAATACTTATAATGATCTTCCTATTTGCACCTTACGTTTGTTCAACTGTGTGTATAGATAATACACTCTTTACCGATATATATATATATATATATATATATATATATATATGCATGCTTGTGTATGTTTAGAAGAAGTGTTTATATAAAATTCTTATTTTAATAGAAACCTATGAATGAGGAAAACAAAGATGGTGATCAGCAAAAGGAACTCCAGAATACTGTATCTATGGAGCCAAAGTCAGTAGCAGCCTATGTAAATAAAGCATTTATTAAATCAAAGAACTCTGATGAAGAAAAGGAAATCGGAATGTCTTCACCTGAGAGTCCAGCATCCCTTGAGACAATGAGATGTATGTATTTTGATTTTAATTTATAGAAATACCATACCAAATGTTGGAGGTTAAATGAAGATTATCATAGTAATACAATTTTATGTTTAGTTCATGCTTTTAAAATATGAGATCTCCTAATTCAGTGGGTATACTACATAATTTTAAAAAATGTTAGTATGTCATCAACACTTACATAGCTTTGTACCGTTGTTTGACATCAGCATAAATAGTTGTGCAATACAGAATTGAAAGTAGGTTGTTAGAATTAATCTTCTAACTGCTAAAATAATGTGGAAGATGTGAAAAGTTCAATGTTGTAAGAACTATACCAATACGTAGAGTAAAATTTCACCCATCTGAGACTTGTAAATACCTAGTGTAGGGATAGTTAGCAGTATGGGGCTTTAACATACCTTTTTTAATTTCATTCTTCATGCTTTACAGTTCACTAACTGTTTTCTAGGTGCAGAGAGAATATCAGAGGGGGATGTTACCCAAGAGCATACTTCTAGTGAAGGATCACCTGGTCTTCAGGAGTCAACAACAGAAAACAGGGAAACATTAAATTTTGGGAAAGGAATCTCTCCTAATAATCTCTGTCCACAAAAAAAGAATATTCAAAATATATGTCTAAATCAGACCCCTGAAATGACTGTTAAAAAGTTAACATTTGGAAATAAAAGTTTCTCACCAGTTTTAACTGCATCATCTTTGGTAAGAATATTAAAGTTACTCTACAGTTATTTTAACTGAAGTTATTCCGTTCAGCTGCTACATGTATTTTGCTCTTGTACATCTCATTTCAATAATGATTTTGTTGTTTTTGTGTAGCTCAACTTAACTTCAGTAACCCCGTATAAAACTTTCAGTGGAAAACATACAGAGGGATCTGTGTCTGAAAAATGTGATGCTAATGAAAATTTGAGTGTTAGACATGGCTTTTCAGACAAACTTTCTGTTGAAGGAAAACTACAAGATATCACTAAACCTATCATCAAAAATAAAGAAGAGGTATGTTACTAAATCCCTTGCTCTTCAGAAAAGAGCTGCAGCTTTTCATCCATTATATCTACATTACAGTTGGTGAGGTTTTAATGGAATGGATCTTTCTTAATGTTAAACACTAGATATAATGTTTACTTGTGACTTGCTTGGAAAATACTACTTGTTAATTTTTATATATTTGAAATAAGAAACCGTTTATCGTATGGATACAATGAAAGAATTGGGTCCCAAAGTGACCAATTATTATTAATATCTTCAAAAAAAAAAAAAAGGGCGATAAATATTTTCATCTCAACTTTCAATAAATAATAAACAAAAGATCTTTCATAAATTACGTAATTGTGACATCTGCATGGAGAAATTCTTGAGGTGGAAAAGTGTGCTCAGTTTTAACAGTAATGTATTACTTACTGTAACAACTGTTACAGCATTGGCAAATAAAAACAAACTATATCTTCAGCCCATTTCTAGTGAAAAAAGCAAGAGTGACTCCATTGAGAAGAAATTTTTGTTTGCATACTATTGCAAGAAACAGTCCTTATTGGTCATTTATCTTATTGCTATCATTATTTATTAATATGGTGAAGAATTTGTTTTTCACATAGTGAAACTTGTTAGTAACTCATGCAGTAATTTTTCCTTTCTGTAGTTGTGTTCATGTTTGTAGTTTAATGAAAAGCAATATAAATGTGGATTTCTGATAAAGACTTCTAAAAGCGCTTTATTGTAGAAGGTAATAAATCAATGGCTTTTCTTTTAGGAACCATCTCCGTTATCCATTTCCAGTGGAAGTAAAGAACAGCCTTGGAGTCAAGAACCTTATGGCCTTGTGCATGACTCAGGTACAAACATTTAAGGCAGAAGACCATGTGTGACTGTAATGGTTAATCAAAAAAACATTTATTTGGCATAGAAATATGTTGGAACTGTTTGAATCTTCTCTTTTGTATATTTTCAGTATTGTTCGATTTTTATTCTTATTTTCTCTGCTGTTTTAAGTACCCCCCAAAAAATTAAATTTGGGATCCAAAGTGCAATTACTGTAAAGGGTACTTGCTCTCTGAAGAAACAGTTAAATCAAGAAGCATTCCCACTGATAGTGGGGGGAAAAAGGGAGAAACACTATTATCAGGAATAGAGGGCTTGCAGTGAATCTCTTTAATTAGCGAGTCTTGCATGGGACAAAAAGAGTTCTGTATTCCACTGAAGTTCTGTTCATTTACATCAAGTACTCATACCTACTGAACGTGCCATCTACAATTGCAGCGCTCATTAATTTTGATATGGTTCTTGAGCTGTAAAGTCAAAACACGTACTCCTAAAGCTTCGGTCCAAAGGGCCAACACTCTTCTTTATGTTGCAATGTCATTGTTCTAAATAATCCTAAAATTAAGCATTGTTTTCATGTTTATTAAAGGACCGACTATACATACATTTCTCAAACGAAGGTACCAGAGTGATACAGAAAGCCATTCTGATGAAGTAGAAACAAGCAAAGAGGAGGAAAAGAAAGGAAGCAGAAGAACAAAGTTACAGCCTAGGAAATTATTTAAAACGGATGATGCTGTTACTTACAGAGGTTAATTATGAAGTGAAAGTTGATTATAGTTGTGCAAAAGTTGAAAATAGCATAGTAATTTAAAGTTTCAACCAAAGAAGGTAACATCCATAGAAAACATACTATGTTTCAAACAAAACAAAAAGAGCTAAATATTTAGAAACTATCTCTGTTTAAAAAGTCAGAAAATTGATACAAAAACATAAGCTGGCCCCAGCCATCTAATTGGTGAAATTAATCTGTATTTAACAAGAGCTGATCTAGGCCCTGTCATAACTACAGATAGGATACTTCTTCACACAGAATTGTGACATTACCTTTTTTTTACATCTCTTCAGTGTCTGAAAGCTTATCTACTGTATCTGTAAATGATCCATCTGTTTTGGGTGAGGATATCTGGGAACCTGGTTGTTCAACTCTCAGTATATGTCAGAAGCTCCAAAAAGAATTTACTAAGAAAATGGAGGCAAGACATTTTATATACAATATGAGTTGTATGTGTGGTTATTTATGCATATGAATAATAGTGTTGTCTTACACTATGGAATTTGCTTAAAAAAAAAAAAAACATGAAAATAGCTAAGTGCATAGAACTTTAAGAAATGACAGAATTAAAGTTGCTTTTTAAGCCTTTTTCAACTCTGTTATGTACTTAACTCTCCAATGATTTTCTTTCCCAGATCTGCTTTATTTTTTATCCTGTCCCTTATTTCAAAACAAGTTCATGTATCTAAAATGAGACTATTGCATTTTGATTTTTTTCAAATTATCAACCTCACGTATGTGACTTATTTGCAAAAAGGAAAACATGAGCCTAAATAATACATTTATAATTGCTCCTCTAAGACAGCTGCATGCACACAGCATTCACTCCATGTGTATTTTCTCTGTTTTCAGGAAATCTATTTTTCAAATAGTGAATTTCTAATAAAATATCGAAAACATAAGCCCATGTTTATTAACATTTCATTGACAGAAAGCTTTTCCTTAAAGGATAAGGAGATGATAATTAAAAAAAAAAACACTCAGTACTATTGGTGATACTAAATAATTACAGTACTAAACATAATATATTTTTTCTTCAAGTGAAAATAATCTGAAAGTAATGTTAAAACATCCTTACAGAGCCGTTCACAAAAAATGGATCATTTTACAAAGCAATCATTAAGAGCTGCCCACCAGCATTTGGCATCGATGAATTACCAGCTTCATGAATGCAGGTCTGCAATGAAATATTAATTTTAAAGCAATTAAAATGCAATGAATACCTTCTAAATGTAACTCATTTTGTTTTGAAAGGATCAGGCAGCTGGACAAATTTCATTTTGTTATCCTTGAGGAAATTGAGAATTTTGAGAAAGATTATCAGTCCCTGAAAAACATGGAAAAAGAATTCTTGGTTTGTATTTTAATTTATCATGGAGAAAAGTTTTTAGGAAATCTGTAGATTACTCATAGGAACTTTAACTTTAGATTATTAATTCTGATTTTAAAAAGCCTTTTTGTACTTCCTTAAAGTTGACTCAAATTTCAAATAATTAATTTGAAATGTCAGGATTGGCTTATGCTATGCTGTTAGAATTTCTAGGTCACCATTATGTGTTTTTTTTCCTAGAATAAACTACTCATATTACTAATGGGCTGGTTATGCCATTTCATTTGCCTTTTTTCAGCTGGCCTGTATTTCAGGAACAGCGTGCGGGCATTTGAAACTGATGTGCTGTGTGTTCTAAGAGAAGTCAGTTGCCTGCTACTTGCTGTAATGTAAAATCAATAAACAAATATTCATGTTAACAGAAGACTTCAGTAGCTTTTTTTCTTTACTCTGAAGGCTTTTTTTTTTTTTTTTTTTAATAACATTTAAATGTATGGAAAGTCTGATTAAAACATTATGGACATTCTTTTTCATTGTTTTGAAACTCTTAGGCAGAACAGGTTTGCAGATTACTGGTGGAATTGTTTCCTTGAAAACAGAATTCCTGAAGTGCCTTATCCTGCCAACTAAGCTTTTTTGTTTTTTTAAAGCCTCTATGGTGACTATTTGACTTCTACCCATTCTGTGCTGAGTCTCTGATTGTGTGTTATTTTATTCATAGTAGATATTAGTCATTTTTAGTTTAGAAAATACTAGTTACTGCTGACTATCATTTGTTAATATTTTTGTTTACAGACCTTTTGGAAAAAACATAAGCATACTTTAAATACGTACATGAAAAATGAGCAACAGAGGTTAGTAAGCTTCATTAATGCTGCTGTAAATTCAAGGTGTAAGTTAGGCCAACTGCTATACTTTACACAATTGCTCTCTTCCATAAAATAAGGATGAGATGAGAAAGGATATAAGAAAACGAGATTAAAACGTACTGGAAAAATGTAATTTTTCTTCATAATGATTATTTTTCTCCAGAATAATGATTATGCTTTTAAGTACTATTAAACTACAAATAATGGGATATATTCTTGATATTTGTGAGATGTTCATAGGTAGCAGAACTATTTGAATTGCCCTTTATTTCTTTAGATTTCAGATCCTTAAAACATCATTTGAAAAGAACATCTCCCATACCGTTGGCTACGAAGAACATATTTTCACTTCAGAGGTATTACTAGTTTCCAGTTCTTTGCTGGTTTTAATCATACTTATTTCTTCCATTATGCTAAAAGATGTCAGTATTGACTTTTTTCCAAAGCAATTCCTCATCCTCAGAATTACACTAATGCCACCTAGGTATTTTTGTAGTTATTAATTGTCATAAAATATTTTTAATGTAACAATGCTCAGTGTTTTAGGGCTATATTTAACCCATCAGAAGGTGTCTGCAATTACCTAGAAAATTGCTGCAAGACTTGCACTATATTCTGTGACTTTGTTCACCAGTGTTAATCATCCAAGAAAGAACAACTCAGATGCAAACATCCCTTTCTTTAAGCGGGTAGATGCATGTACATCTCTTCATTCCTCAGTTATAAACCATTTAGGGATGTAATTGTCATCTTGAAAATGTTACTAATTGCAAGCAGAGAAGATGCATTCAGTGTAAGTATCTTTTTATAGATGCATCTGATGAAAGAAGACATGAAAGGACTCCAAGAGAAACTTCTTAAAGAAATGGTAAAGGAAGTTATCTTGTCTTCTTTTTAGTTATTAACGATAATGTAGGTATAGTTGTTTGAACATCAGAATTTACAATTTTAAGTAATTTAGTACCCTGTCAAGAATAAAAATGAGTTAGAATCCAAGTATCACTTGGACATTTTATATTTTAAGCCATTTACATGAGTGATAAAAGTAGCAGGTAGATACGGATATACCGTTTTATTTCTGAATCGTAATATGTTGAATGATAACATGGAAAAGTATCTTATTTCAGATATCCTGTTATAAGCAGGATACTATGCACCGGAATTACAATATTTAAAAAAAAAAAAAGTTTTATTTAAAGTGTGTGATAAATGTAATGCTTTTTGTGCAGCAAGAAGAGGAACTGATTAATGTTCGCAGAGGATTGCAGACATTATTTCTATCAGAAGACAGAGAATTCTAAAGTAATATTTTCACATACTTTCCTGAAATTCAAGCTGAATATAAACACTAATTTTTAATGTAAAATTTGACAACTAGATTTATTTATTTTACTTACGGAAACTATTGTAATGAAAATATATTTTCCTTAGTAAGATTAAAGTCTTTTGAATAAGACTTTTCCTTCTATCAGAGAGATTTGGAATTATTTTACTGAATCTGCTAAAATGCAATATGTAAATTCTTGATTTTTAGCACATGCTATTTTTGAAGAAGTCTTTATTAACATTTTGTATAGGTTATTTAACTGACTTTTAGAGAAATCACTTCAAATTTCACTTCAAATGTATGTTTTGGGTCTGTGTGTACAGAATATCTCTTTTGTCTGATCCAGAATACAGTTAGAAATTATTTAGGGATCAAATAGAATGTGCTGATCTCAGTCCTGTTCATCTGTGGTATTAGACTTCAGTAGGAGTTTCTAACAGAAAATTACTGTAAACATTTATGGTTGAACTATGTTGCAGATAATTGTATTAAATATTTCAAGAAATATATATTGTCTGTCTTGTTTTCACAAAATGATGTCATTACCATTTTGCTCTAAGTGGCAATACATTTTTGCATTTCAGTCACAGAAGACATTGCTGAGCAAATATTTTGTATTGGACAACAGTAAGAGGGTCTACTGTCTGTAGCTCAGAAATGTCCTATATACTTATATCATCTATTCCATGTGCATAGGAAATCTGAAATCTGTGTAATCTGAGAACTACAAGTGAGTCATAATTTACTCTTTTCCTTTGTTGCCATGTAATGACTATAAACTGTGTTTAATTTTAAGAGAAATACTAGCTTAGAAGTTGCACATCATAAATATTCAGAAGAAACTTCAAACTACCCTGCATTTTATAGTTCCTTAGCAACCTTTTTATCCTTTTTAACTTGCAATCCTGCATATATATACTGTATTTTTTTCAGGCTCAGAACAATATCTTTAATTCCCATTTTTTTAACTGAACTTAAATGAAAACTATTAAAAACTTCAGTGGTCAAGGAGAAGTAACAGTTGTAGAGAATAATTCATAGAATGTGCGTGTCTTTGATGTTGTCTACACCATCATATGCAGAGCTGCCTATTTTCTATGGAACTGACTCCAGATTAAGATTCACAACATCTCAGAAGCCTGAGCTCAGTAAGCATGGCACTTACACAACTTCACAGCTTCTGGAGCTACCTTGAAGAGGGTACACACTTGTCTGCAGCTGATTTTATGACCACTGAGGTCTCAAAATAATGTATTGGCCAACTTCGAGGTAACAGTTCCCCACAAATTAGTTGCTTTACAGGCTTTACTTTACGATTATACCTCTTATTTTGACTTTTGGTTGTCTTTAACAGCACACATACTTCTCTGTCTTTTCCCATTATCCCTTCTGCCCTGTAAACTTTTGTTTTTCCTCGGTTTCCTTACCAACACAGGAACCTTTACCTATAGCAGTGTTCTCTAGTCTATTTTTTTCTCATCTCTGTTACTGAAACCACTGTCAGTCTAAAACTCTCCTTTATTTTTATTTCAGCTAGTTCTGAATGCAGGTATGATGCTGTACTGCTACTGTTATTGTCTAATTTTTTGGAAAAAGTCTAATACACTGGCTTTCATCATTTTAAGTTGTTGTTTGTTACTTAGGTCTCATGTTGATTTGACTTACTTCAAATCCACCAGTCATTTTTTTCAAAATATTTATCCAGTAGAAATTCCCTGTTTAACCTCACCATCTGCATATTTGGTGATACTTAAACATTTTTGTTTGTCTTTCTTTTTTGTTTGGATTTTTTGTTGTTTGGTTTTTAATTTTTTTGTTGGCTTGCTCATGTAACATCTCTGTCCTACACATACTTCATATATCTTTGATTTCTCTTTCATTATTTCTGAGAGTAACCATTTCCTAAATTTTATTTTCAGAGAGAAAAGTGGCATGATTTAAAATTCAATTTTAAGATAAAAGTTAAAGTAGAAAAACTCTTTGACAGAGTTCCTCAAGAAAATGGGAAATTTTATTCCTTTCTAAATTACCTGTGGTACTTTGTACAAACTGTCTTTAATTTAAAGGAAAAAGGAAAGTCCACAGTCATAGATGGTAGCTTGAACTCTACTCACTGAGCCAATCTACTGTAATTTTGAAAGTTGGCCTCACTCACCCTGAGAAAGGGATTGGACTCAATGATATTGGGAAAGGACCTAGGTTCTTACCAGCCTAAATTAATCAATGACTTTACATGAAAAAGATTACTTTTATCTTTATTCAAAATACCCTATTTAAAAACCAACTTCTTAGATCAGAAAGGGATATGATAGATTTCCATCCCATGTGTACTGAGAGTGAAATGGGGAGTAATTGGTATTCTTACATCATTGATGGAAAGTAGCTTATTGTAAACAAATAGTTGTAAAATATTTCATATGAACTAAAAGTTAAAAATACAGGACTATTTTTCCTGGGAACAATTGTATTGAAATGGCCAGAAAACAATTTGGTCCATTCATTCCATCTGTGTAAGTGCATGGGGTGCTCTTCTAATTTTTGAGCCTCTGATTTTTATACTTTTTTAAGCCTGTGATCACTGTCATCTCCACTAGATGGACCTCATGAGATGTTAAAGATTATTTTACTGATCTACTCTGTATTTGAAATAGGATTTTCTCTCAACTGTACAAGGTTTTTAAAAGTACGCTGTACAGCCAAAGTTCATTTCTTACACTGAGTGCGTATTGGGGAAAAAATAATGCTATTTTTAGTAAAGATTTAAGCTGAAATAACAGTATGAAATTGTACTGTCCATCCATAACTTTACCCCACCCCATTAAATTCTAAAAACATTGAGCAGGTACAGTCCAATTTAACAAAAGTACAAATATGAAGCATATCATGACAGAATATTCACAAAGGCAAAACTGAGCATACTCATTTTTTAGCTTGTGGATGGGAAAGCCTGAGGTCAACTAAAGTGATAAAATTGTGTACTGCAGGACTGTTTCTTTTTTTTTTTTNTAAAGAGTAGCATAGCAAAAATACCCCCCTAAGCTAACCATACCTTCAGTGAATACCATCTGAAGTTCCAACAGTAAATGAGCATGGTATGGCCCAGTGATTGCATGCAGTATCCAAACAACTTGCTAGATTTGCCCACCAGTAAGCTGACAGTAGTTAGCTGACAGTGATCATGTGTGACTCTGAAGCAGTCACAATTTTCTCTCTTACCAGACTGAAGCAAAAAGAAGGCTAGGATGCTTGCAATGGGGGGACAGCTGAGGACATGGGGAAGAAGCTAAGCATGTTGCTGCATGACTACAGGATGGCTAAGTTGCATTACTAATCCAGCTCACATGCATTGTTTGGAATTAAAAAACTGCTCTAAGGTACCCTTAAAATATTTTATTATATTTTTTAAACATCATTTTAATGTATTTTATACCTTTTTGTTATCAATGAAAGTCTGCATTGTTGCTAAATAGGAGTGTTATCTTCATGGATTGTTAGCCAAGTTTGTTGTTAGCAGTGGGTGGGTCATCTA
Organism: Anseranas semipalmata; assembly: GCA_013399115.1. Lineage (NCBI taxonomy): Eukaryota > Metazoa > Chordata > Aves > Anseriformes > Anseranatidae > Anseranas > Anseranas semipalmata. The sequence goes on from VXAA01003467.1 coordinate 1,085,254, forward strand.
CAGTTTCTAAGCTAAAAATGGTTCTTCTGCTTAAGAAACATTTCTCCCAATTCTTTTTACCCTTTTTTTTTTTATATTACACCTGGAATATCATTACACTGTGAATAAATATTAATTAAAAATTGTTGATAAATATAATTAACAGTATGTTAAAAGGCTAGTTATCATGTTACATATTTCTGTGAAAAGCCCAGTTATAAAATTGCAATTAATAGAAAAAAAATCTTTGGATCAAGTAATTGGGTGATTCAAGTCTTCAACTGATATGTAAGTCAAACATTAAAAAGTTGTACGAAAACTACAGCTAGCTACAGAGCAAGCTAAATTATCAATGTCAATTTTGTTGGTCCTAGGCGTGACATCTCCCATGATTCATCAATTTCTTCAAGCATTGCCCTTACTGATATATATTTTGTTGCACTGTATGTTCTTACCTTCCATTCTTAAGTGGTAGTTTATTGAAAGTGTAATGCTATTAATTTTATTGCATCCACACTGAGCAGCTGAAGATAACAGAAGGTCCATCCACTGTTTGCACCGATTCTATTCACCAGCTTGCAGCAATTTAGTAGTAAAACAATTTTACATACCTTTATTTTCTTGATTATTTTCATGCTTCATGGTGATCATCTCAACAAAGCTACGATATAGCGCCTTTTTCAGATTTTTTGACATTGAACGACTTCCTAAAAGGATAGCATTTAAAACTTTTGCAGAGAAGCTTTTGTCTTTGGAGGTTGTGCCATTTTGTTGCTGTCTCATAAGGCGTGGCTTCCAGGTATCTGTATTTTTTTCTAACTTTTTTTCCTTCTAGAAGTGTTTTGAAAAGAATTCTCAGATGATTGTAGATGTCAAGCATTATTAGAAATGTCTGGCTTTACATTTTTCTAAACCAATTCTCTTTGTTATTATCATTAAGTAATTTCTTTCCTCTTACTATCAAGAAATCCTTGAACTATATATATTTTTACTGTTAAAAAACATTAAAATAATTTGCAAAACATGAAAGTACATTTTTACATCAGCTGTTTATCTGTGGTTGTCCAATTTAGTAATTTTTAATGAGAATAACAGGGAACTGAAGTGTAATTCTTTAGAGGGCCAGAACCTCAGCTAGTGTAGAATGACAATCACGTTACGCACATTCAAAGGACCTGGTGCAAAACATTGATATTGCATAAGATGGAAGTCCTTAGTTAAACTCATCTTTTTTTGAAGACTCTGATGATAAAGAAGTGATATGATCTGGTACATAAGAATTGCAATGTCTTCACTTCCCAACTGTCTCTAGGAAAAAAACAGCTTTAGGAAACATGTTCATTTCCTGCAATAAGTAGTCATTTAATTAAAGAACAAAAGTAACAGGAGTCAAAAATGCTTGCAGCTGTGTTTGTTAGACATTATATAAAAAAGAATGAAATTATAATACATTAAATTAGTTTTTAGAACATGAACTTAAGTGTTTTACAAACTAATTGTGGTAAGTTCAAAATGTCTTGTCAACATAATACTGAATGACAGTGTGTCATGTCCATTTATGTCAGAGGCCTTGGAATGGTAAAGCCTGTACATGCACAACATCTCCTTTTCCATGATAGACTGCAAAACAGTTTGAAACGAGTGGTAAAGGAGAGTAGTAGGGTCTTTCAAGTAGCTTTACTTCATTCAGTCTTTCTCAGCAGATCATCCCACTCCACAGGCCATCACTCTTCTGGCTTCAGACTGAAGTACATCTCTGGTGTATCTTTCTTTATGTAAGTGCTGCAGAGTTTTCATCTGCAGAGTCCTCCTTTCACATAAACATCAAGGTATCTTAGACTGAACTTTAGGGAAAGACTCATACGTTCCCTGATGTGTGTTCAGCAGCAGTATCAAAAAGTAGACAGATTCTTCTCAGAAGAAAATTTCTATGGCCTGTGAAATCTAGGAGAAATAGGAAACGTTTTTCAAACCACTTCAACATTTTGTTTTTTAATCAGCATTCATTCTCTTTAAATGTACATAAACAGTAGTGAAGAATATTAGCAACTTTAAGTCTTAATTTTCACTGACATTTCCACATGTATGTCATGACTGTAGTGCAGTTACAGTCCTCAAGGTCCAGTCAAACCAGTTTCCAATTATTTGGGAGTGCAAATGCAGATTATAGGTGTGGAGCTGGGTTTCTTTTGTTTGTTTTTTCTTTTAGGAATTAGGCCACAGTTCGTCAGTGTCAGTAATATTCTTTAGTGTGCCATGTTACTATTATTTTGTAAGAATAAAGCAATTCTGAGCTGATGTTTTGTAACATATGAGGATATACTGTTAGATTAATACATGATAGTCTTAGATTCTGTCTGGAATAAATATGCTGTTGCTGTGCAGGCTTGTTCTCTTAGCTGAGATGTGTAATCAAAGTCCCAGTCATTTGTAATGCTTTAGTAGTAATTGTAAATTGTAAGCCCGTTTGTTCCTAATATCCTGACCAAATTTCAAAATATATCATTATAATCTACTTAAACTCCCCAGGTAGCTCAATTAGAGAAGGTATCTTTCAATTCCAGCCTTAAACTGCAGCCCTCTGATGTTTTCCTCTTCCACACTATCAGTGCACTGGTGTCTTGCCATACACATTGTGCCTGAGCCCTGTAATGTTCGAAGGGCCCTAACAACTGCGTGAACAGTCTAGAATTCTATAGTCGTAGCATTTAGATCAACACACACTGCATTTATGACTCAAGTGTATTTGCCTAGATCATCTTTTCATTAAGCATACAAAGCTCAATTACTATCACATTCATTCCATGTTCAGAAACAAACATGGAAATGCAGGCCCAGGCACTGCTGAAGTGAGCCTTCCAGAATGTGAGACACCAAGTTCCTCAGTACAGTGTTAGGCAACTTATTTTAGCAGCAAGCACACCTGAGAATGCTTACAGACATGGCAAGAGTACACTGTGCTATCAACAACTCCCCAAATTGTGTTTTAAGAGCAATTGGACTCACTTAACAGACATAACAGAAATTGTAGGAAATAACTGATTGTTATTTGAGTTTTTCTATAAGTGACAAGGACTTTTTGCAAGTATCTTAATGGCTGTGGTATCAGCTTCGCTCACAGTCATAGAATCATAGAATGGCTTGGCTTGGAAGGGACCTTAAAGACCATCTAGTTCCAACCCCCTGCCATAGGCAGGGATATCACCCGCTAGATCAGGTTGCCCAGGGCCACATCCAACCTGGCCTTGAACACATCCAGGGATGGGGCATCCACAACTTCTCTGGGCAGCCTGTTCCAGTGCCTCACCACCCTCTGAGTGAAGAATTTCCTCCTAACATCTAATCTAAATCTCCCCTGTTTTAGTCTAAAACCATTCCCCCTTGTCCTATCATTATCTGTCCGAGTAAAAAGTTGCTCTCCATCTTTTTTATAACCCCCCTTTATGTATTGAAAGGCTGCAATGAGGTCTCCCTGGAGCCTTCTCTTCTCCAGGCAGAACATCCCCAGCTCTCTCAATCTTTCTTTGTAGGAGAGGTGCTCCAGCCCTCTGATCATCTTTGTGGCCCTCCTCTGGACCTGCTCTAACAGGTCCACATCCTTCTTGTGCCGGGGGCCCCAGACCTGGGTGCAGCACTCCAGGTAGGGCCTCACGAAGGCAGAGCAGAGGGGGACAATCACCTCCCTCGACCTGCTGGCCACTCCTCTGTTGATGCAGCGCAGGATGCAGTTGGCCTTCTGGGCTGCAAGCGCACACTGCTGGCTCATGTCGAGCTTTTTGTCCACCAGAACTCCCAAGTCCTTCTCTGCAGGGCTGCTCTCAATGAGTTCTTCTCCCAGTCTGTACTCATGTCTGGGATTGCCCTGACCCAAGTGCAGCACCTTGCACTTAGCCTTGTTGAACCTCATGAGATTCACATGGGCCCACTTCTCAAGCTTCCACTTCCTTTTAAAATAGATGTTCTTATGTAGATTCTGCTCCCACACCCAGCATGTAAGAGCAAAATCTATATGCTCAGGACTCAAACAGACTGGTTATTAGCAGGCAATGGAAATACATAGTTGGAAGACTGACCTTGTCAAATGTTTGCTTGATGCATGTACCTCCATTTCATTACTTTTGTATTCATTTAGCTCTTTCCGAATTGCTGCCTAGGAATGGAAAATAGAAAAGAGACTTAACAAATAATTTTGTATTTATAAGCATTGTAAAAGACCCGACTCACAGAGCAGAACAGAAGTTTCATTAAGTAGCAGTAATAGGTATTGGACACAGCAAAGCATACCATGCCAGTAGGAATGCTGAATATTTAGGTTATACAGATTGCTGATGATTATATGGATAGCTAGAGAAAAGCTAATGTAGTAAAAAATAATGTATTGTTCCTTTTCTATATAAGTCCTCTAAAACCATTTATTACACTTCTTACTGGAGAAATACTGGAATAAAGAACAAAGTGTTTGATTTCCACATCTCAGAACAAAGCAGTAAGTAATCCAGTCCTGTATTTGCTATCTTATCCAGTAATTATCCTAGCATCTGTACTTGTTTTATTTGCTGCAGCCCCAAAAATTCAAAACTCCTTATTCATCAACTGTTCTAGCTGGAATCACACTGAACTATTTTGCTTGTATCTCAGGCATTTAAATGTGAAAGTTAAATTAGTAGGTAAATGAGCTGTGTAGCAGGTATGCGATGGAGCAAATGCAATTTTTTGTTTATGCTCGTGAAAATGTAGGATCAAGTGACTCCTTGAGCATTCATAGGAAACAGGAGAGGAAATATTTGCATGTTTAAAAACATAGTGAAGGATATTTGCATGTTTGGGAAAAACCTTCCAGTCTGGGGATGAATGTTAATACTGTGTTGGATGGAAATGGTTTTGAGTTGCAGCCTAAAGCATGAAGAAAGATTGTATCCACCTTTCCCTCCCTGGGTAGAAGCCTTTATAGTAATAAATAAACATGTTTTTTTATAAATAGCATTTTTTATGACAGTATGCATTGGTCAGTGTAGTTACAGCATAATAAATAATGGTAACCTTTACAGAGGTTAAATGTCCCAGAGGTTAAATGTAGCATTTTAGACAAAGTAACTGGAAAGCAATAATATTTTAATTATGTCCATACCTTATCAGCTGCTGATAGTCTTGTCCACGGTTTATCTGCTCGCCTGTCATAGTCCTGTGCTTTTGCCACTTCTACATAATCACTGAATCGAATCAGGATTTTTCTGTCTCTTAGTTCATCAACTGTAGGTCTCTGGTTAAGCTGCATTAAATTGTTTTGAAAAATAAAACCAACAATAATAACAGACGTTTCAATTAAGTATGCAACATTTTCTGCTTCCCATCTTAGCTTAGTGTGCATTTATGTATATGGAAAAAAAATACCAATTCGATGTGAAAAAAACACACAACTCTTGGAAATTCCAGGGAAATATTAAGTTCTTCAGAGTATTCTTAGGACAGTAATAATTGTTTAAATGGAGTTGTGGGCTACAGCACAGTGGCTTTATAATGGACAAAATAAGAAAATATTTCAACCTTGAAATTGATAAAATGCATAAATTTAGAATAGGCAAAGGAATCATAATTAATTTGTTATGATATATGTATAATATCAGACACTGTCAGGTTTTTCTACTGCTGTCAGCAACAGATGTGTGCAAGGTTTTCAGGACTGGACCCACTATAAGAATTCTGATTTGGGTTTAATAACTTATTGGCATATTTGGCTTATAATTCCAGTAGGGTTTCCTGGGAACAGAAAAATAACAAGATCTAGTTCTGATTTTGAGAATACCTTAAATGCAAAGAGAAATTTATTGTGGGAGCACTCCTGGTGCTCAGCAAGAATCCAGCTCCGCTACTGATCGCTACAAAGAATAAAGTACTGCTTTACTAGCAGTATAGTTGCAAAATATGCAGTGTGCAAGCAAATATTCATTTTTTGATTTAAAGTTTATATACAAATATTCTATCAATTCTCATAGCTGAGACATGGTAGATATTTATATAATTGATAGACTAGATACCACTATCTCAGACAATGCTGAGGAGGAACTATATTAAGGGAGGTTTTGCGTAGTAATGACCTCTATGATGGTTGATGAGGTTTCATAAATTTCTAAAAATCTAAAAACTAATAGAAGGTATTGCAAGATTTTACCTTTCTTGTCAGTCTCTGTTTGATTTCCCTTCTTTCTTCCTGTTCTGTTTGATCATTTCGTTCTACAGAGAAGATAAAAAAAAATGATGATTTTCCTCATGAGGAAGATCAGTAGTTTCCAAAGTTCCAGGCAATAATTATTATTATCACAGAAAAATTAGTAGCTGGTCCTTAGTTGTCTGTTTTGTTAGTTCAGTACATCTCTCTGGCTCTCTACCAGAACGTATAGTTACCTCTCTGTGAGGACAAGGTACTGGTGCCAATGTCAGCTTTTGCTGTGCTCTAAACTCCAATTCCAGGGAGATTTAATAAACCACCAGCAGCCACACCAACTCCAATTGTATAAACTTTAGAAAGAAAATCAAAATATTCCATAGTTAATCATCACTTTTTATTCTCCATATTGCTGGAGCCATTATGTTGCTGTAGATGCTGAAAAGACTTACTGCACGAGCTTCGGGGAAAGTGTGTTCTTTCCTGTATAACCTTACTCTCAGGCCACACCTTTAGATGCTCACGCTGCCACAGTTGTTATCTTTGACTTGCATGCTTTTTTTCTCTGATGTTCAGGATATGCCACTGACATTAGAACCTCTTTATCCTCACGGGTTTTCTTTTGAAGCATTCCATTCTAACCCAAGCCAGCCAGCTTTTGTGTGTTGTGCCTATTAACATTCAAGCCGTGATAACTCCTACACGCTGGGTCTAAAAATAGAGTAGAGTGCTGTAACATTGTGTGAAATATATCCTTTGCCTTGGGATACGAGGTAATGGCGTTTCTATTTCTAGTACTATCTGTTACTAAATTAAGGCATGAGTCTGTGACCTGAACAAAGCTGAAGACCTAGAGAAAAATGTTTAACCATTCTGGGATTCTCTAGATGCCACTGTGAAATCTATTATACCATTTGCTTTAGGTATTTCCAGTGATAAAGCACACACATCATTTTTAATATGCCTTAAAAAGAAGATAGCGCTGCAGATGAGTTTCCAGAATGATAATTTTAGTAATGAAGTATTCTTCTCCCGTATTTTTACACTCATTAGATTACACTGAAATGCCATCATAAGTATATATTTTGAGTAAAATAGTGCATAGCCACAACTGGCTGTAGCAGAAACGTAAATCAAATGAATATAAAATATCATAATGTGCTATATTAAAATTCAGTGGCAAGGCATAGAAATTTAAAACAGAGAATAGGACAACTAAAATTAGTGTTGTGTCAGGGATGAGCAGCTGTTTAAGTTTGTAATGTTTAAAAGGAGAATATGATTTAAAAAGTAGAGTGTATTCTAAGATGTAGGGAATTGCAAGAATTTACTAATATGCTTCACTGTATTTTAATTCACCCGTTTTAGAGTAGATATTCAAATCTATATATTTTTATTAAAAGAAAAGAATTTTCTGTGGTATAGTGCCTTTTAAGATATCATTGTGAGTGAAATATGCACTGAGAGGATTCTGAAATAAAAACCACAAATACGAATTTCTGATCAGAAAATTATTTTCCAAATTTTAATATACTAAACATATATAGTGACCAATTTCTATGAGACATTTACTCAGGTTCTGTGCTTATTCCAAGCTCCAAGAAAATGCGTAATGTGAAAACACAAGAAATAGTTCATTTAGAAAAAAATAAAGCAAGATTAGATAGAACTGCTAGCAAGGGCATTACAAAACTCAAGCACTATTACAGAGACAAACCAGAGAGGTTTTCCCCATCAGCATCACTCTGCCCACACATAGATCCACTCATTAGTGAGGGCTGGCTTTACAAATCTCACCAGAAAGATGCTCCCAATTATGAAGTGGCATGTGCAGCACTGTAATTCATTTTGCTGCTCTGTGAGTTATTCAGGGAATTCTTAGCTGTGCGTGACACGGAAACTATTCCTGGTGTTAAGAATGAACTGGGGATTGTACAGTGCGATTTAAGAGATGCCGCCTTCTTGAATGTGAACGTCATCTTTCTGCTGAATACAGGAGGAACACGTGAACACCTGGGTCTTGATTTTAGTTCATATGGTTGCCACACTCTGTGGTAAACCAGCAATGTTTCTATCACTAAAGGAAAGGAATTAGAAGTTCAACAAAATTGTAAGAAGTGTTGGCTTTAGGTTTTCTTTTTAAGTATTACTTTTATGGTAGAACCATCTCCCTGAGGGAGATAAGAACAGTCTCTCATTTTAGTTTTATGGAGGTTTGTTTTAAAATAACTTAGTGTTTGCACTTAGGCACTTGGAACAAGCTTCTCATTTTGAAGGAGTCGTACAAATGTGAATTATTAGTCCTTAAAACAGCTTTGAGGGTAACGTTGCTTCCATTAGCAGCGTGTATTATTAACATCAAAGATGTTAGGAAACTTAGGAATCAACTGTACAAACACTTACAAGCTAGAGGAGGTTGTAGTGATTTCACTGAAGGGTATTTATACTGCTACAGCTTTGCATGTCAGAGTCCAGGTGTTTATTTAAAGTCCATAACAAGAATACCTATATCCCTATTAAATAAAAGGAGAGTTTACTCATTTCATTCAAAACTGAGACTAGAGTTGTTGTATCTGTCCAGCTGTTTAAGATTACTATTGACACAGGTAAGTGATGACCTTAGCTCTTACAAGATGCTTAGCTTTTTATATAATGGAGAAGGTAAATGAAATAGAAGTGGCTATGATCTCAGCTGAACCTGTATAAAGCTTGAGCAACTGAACTGAAGTCAATGAATTTGCTCCATGTTGGAAGCTCTTTAAATGAGATACAAATCTAGACCAGTATGTTTAGCTGACATTCAGGAAATATCTTTAATTCCACTTTATCTTCTTTCTGCTTTATCTTCTCTAAGCTCATTACATGAATGTATTCAAACTTTTTTTGTTATTAAAGCTTGTCAGTTTAACCCAGATTAAGGATGTAACCAGCATACTTCAAAAAGTAAACACGAAGGAACAGATTTTTTCAGTAGAGATCAGCTCTTCCTTGCCAAAAACAAAAAACAAACAAAAAAAACTGATTTTTAGTAGTGATCTTAGGCACCGATTCTTGAAAATCTGGCCCCACATGTTTCAGAATCTTGGGCTAATGCTTTTTGTTGTCTTTTGTGTAGATGACAGGTGAATTCAGGCCAAGTTCATCCATTTACATTTTCAAAGAATGTATCTCATGTCAAACATCTCAAACGTTTCTCACTTAGCTGTGCACTTGTGTCAGATGCATCTAACTTAACCATGCACAATGTATGCATTGGAAGTATACTGAAAATATAAGTTGGTTATGGAATTTCTGTGTGTTAAAACTGAAATGAAATCAACAATAACTTCAATGGCAATAGCATAAGGTTTTTTTTTTTGTATGAACTACTAAGAAAGTTCTGAAATAGCAAATTGTGGGTAACAAAATGTAGATAACTTTTTTTTTTCTAGTGAATTGCAATCATATTAATAATTAAATATGAATGAAATACCAAAGGCAAGATTGCATGTATGACATAAGCCACATTCTGTGGCTTTATGTTTTATTTGTGTTTAATGAGAAGCAAACCATTTTCACATCATTTGCTGTTTTGTTTTTGTTTTTGTTTTGTTTTGTTGTTGTTTTTACTTTCAACACTGAATAGACCATAAAAATAACAGAACCAATATACTTTTCCTTCAAGCAGATGGCCTCTCCCATTCTCCTGTCTGAGAGCCACAGCAGAGAAAATTCCAAAGCTCTCTTTCTCCTTCTCCTAATTTAGAGGATTCCCAGTGCATCTAAGGAAAGGGAATTGTTCCTCAACTGTTTGATCCCTGGGTCAGAATCTTTAGGAAAAGAGTTGCAAGCTTCTGCCTTGTGTTTATTTGAAAGATGTTGGGCAACATGCCTGTGTAGCAGCATCTATAATAGGCCTGTAATTGTCCCTCCAATAACTCTAATATCTCAGAATGATATTTCTTTGACTTGTCTTTGGGAATGTCCTCACACCTCTGCAAGGATGTTTGTCCATTCCACTTTAGCCTTGGTAGTATTCAATGTACAGTTTGCCGTGACAGTCTACATCTTGAAAAAATGACAGTCTAAAGTCCCATTGCACTGTGTGACACTAGGATGCTACTCCCCTCTCAGACATCCATAACAGTATATTCATAATATAAATTATATGAAAGCTGAATTTGAACAAGGCACTCTTTTCTGTACTGAATTGCATGCCTTTATCAAAGTGTGAATTCTGATTTCTGCAATATTTGAAACCCAGTACATGTTAAACATGAAAACTTTTAGGTACTGAAAATAATCCCAGTGAATGAATTTCTCTATAAGAAGAATATGTTCTAGAAATGTAATCATTCATTTCAACAAATACATATAAAATACTTAAAGAAAAAAATACTCACGTTTAAGTATATTTCTTCTTTCTAGCTCCTCAACAGCAGGTCTTTGGCTGAGTCGCCTGCGAAAAAACACCAAAATCACATTTTGTACCATGCCTGTTCTTTGGAAAGTCTGCAGTATTCTGAGTTCTGGTTGGTGTTTTCCTTGGAGGGGGGAAGGGGTAGCAGTAGGGAGGAATACAAAATCCTTCTCCAGGACTTGATGGAAAAAAAAAAAAAAAGAAAAAAGAAAAAAGAATCTCGGCACCAGAATGCTTTCTTGTATTATTTTTCCCAAATGTCAGCAATGCAGGCAGAAGTTCTCCTCTAGTTTGCTCTGCTGTTGGTGGAACGCTTCCTCATAACGTGCATCCTTTTCACCATACTTTCCAGTCAGTTGGAACCAGTGCCCTCCAACAGTTAAATTCACTCTCGAAGGGGTGTTTAAGGTGGTTATCAAAGGAGTTTCACAGTGATCTTCTGTAGCTATCACTGCTTCTACCTTTTAATCTCACGTAGCAGCAGGCTTCCTTTTTTCTAGTAACAGCAGTGATGCATCCTGACAAAATGCAGACTTGCCAGAAATAAAGCTTTCCTGTGGTTTCCCGATTACACATTTAATAGACCAATCCAGCAGCTATCCTCCTGCCTGCTGTATAAAATTCGTGTGCTGCTCACAGCCTCATGCTGTCTGAACGGAGTGTCTTATGCAGTTTCACCTCCCCTTTCAGTAGTGCTGCTTCAGGATTGAGTCTTCAAATCATATGATCAGTGCCACAACGATTTTATTCTGCATACTAAATGAGATTTCCCCATGAGACACTGCTAATATCTGCAGAGAATCTCAGGTAATTGAACCCCTCCCTAGTCAGACACACGCATGCTGCATTTGCTAGCTTTCAAGTAATAATCCAGCAAACAGATCAGAAACAGTTTATGATGCTTTCTGGCCTGCATTCTGGCAACATCAGGGATTCTCGTCGTCTCCTCTGTGGCAAGTGTTACCAAGCCAGAGACTGAAGTTATAGAGACAAAGAAATACTCACAGCAGGGACCACACTGCAAACCATGGTTGCAGTAATTACCCTTTGCTGTGTACAGAAAATAAAGGAATAATGATAAAGTGATGCTATAAAAAGATTGGTCTTTATCAAATACACAATAAATGAAAAAATGAAGTAACAGTTATCAGACTGGTAAAGAACAAGTAAAAGAGCCTAATTCTAATTTCTCCTTGTTTTGTAAGCCTGACCAAATATACCTTTAAAATCAGCTCTGTATTCATATGCTACCAGACCAACAGCACAAAATATGAATGCCACTCCTTATCCATTTTTAATTAATTTCCCTGCAATCACTGCAAAGGCCAAATTCTGCTCTCATCTTCGGCAACAGGAATGCATTACAACTACTATACCAGATTTACACCAACAGAAAACTTAGATGGTGAGCTCTTGTGCTTGGAAACACCTGTGGCCTAATGCTCATTCTTCTTACCTAACACTTTGTATCACCTAAGATTTTTCTCTCTGTCTCTGGATTTCTTTTCAGAATAATGAGCCGGATACCCCATCAGTGGAATTTGCAATAATCCAGAATGAAACAGGAATGATGCTGAAACGCCCTACTGAAGGATTTAAACATATATTTTTAATTTCTGTTACCCCTTTACTCCTCCCTTCTCACTCATTTCCCTTTATGTCTCAGAAATGATACAGCTCTGACTAGGTTTTGTTTAAAAGAGATTAAGGTGCATTTTATAATATAAAGCAGGGAAGAGTAACTAACTTGGAGAGTTTATCAGCAAATGAAATGTCCACCCAATGTGCTGATTGCATGCCTGCCTATCAAGCCATTTGTAATTACAGCCCTTCTGTGTAAGACTTATAGATTCTCCCAGAATCTGTACATTTCAGAGGCCCCCTTTAAACTGAGGGATTAAAAGCCTAATGGAGAATGATTAAAGCATGACAAGTATGAGAATGCATATGCATATTGAATGCTCTCTATATTTGTACATACATTGTTACAATATTTATGTTGGTTAATTATTTGAAACCCTATTTCCTTTTTGACTTTGGTGAAGAAGTGGTGGGTGCCCACAGATAACATATTTCTATGCACACCCTCAGTTTTACCCACAACAAAAGTAAAAGGTACAGACATACACATGCATATATATAAATATATACGCACAACAGGACATTGCATTTTTGTCTGAGTTTTTCAGAGATGTAGGCCATGCTTTCAAGCTTTTTTTTGTCACGGCCACAAAACCAGAAGTGGCCTTTTCTTAAAAGTAAAGTTCCAACAGGGAAGCTGGGGATAGGGTGAAAACACCAAATACAGTGAGAGACATGATAAAATAACAAGGTGGCAACACTACTGACATCTGATGCCACCAAGGTGCAGGGACTTTTTGTTTCTACCTGTTATATCATTTTTTTTTCTGTTCAGAAGAAGCCTCCATCTGCCGTAAAACCCCTTTCATCTGCTTTCTCCACCATGAGAGCTGTTCAGCACAGCGGCTGGGCCCAGCCAGCGCTGCTGCGCTCCCAGGCGAAAGGGAAATGGAGAGAGATGGTGAAGGTGAAGGACTCCAGCTGCCTGCACCAAGGGCTGCAGACTGCACTGAGGGGAAGCAGCTGCAAGCATGACCTGTCCGGGGGGGGCCACACATCTCCTCTGAGCTGCACTGAGGTAAATCAGGCACCGTGGGGCTAAGTGCACTCTCCTGTGTTCCATGCGCTGTATTGTGGAGATTTATTTACAGTGTTATTTATTTATTTCTCCCAAGATGTTAAAATACAAAGTCTGACAAAAAAAAAAAAAGTCTGGTTTTGTCATTAACAAAAGCAGAGAACACCCACTTTGTGATGAGCTTGGTGCCTCCCCTCAGGAGCTGCTCTGTGGAGAGGCAGCGCCATGTTGGGAGCCACCACACCCCAGGGCAACCTGGCCTGGGGAAGTAGCGTCCTGCCTCTCCTCTCGCCTTTGTTTGAGAGGAACAGGCCAGAAGGCAGGTACTGAGAGAAACTAAGAATCCAGAGAAGGGATGCTTGAATCTCCTATGCTTAAAGAAAGGAAAACTCCAGCAGAATAATGCTTATCGGCAGACTTTGTACTGCAGCCAGAAATTCAAGTAAGCACTGGACACAAAAGAGATGAAAAATGAACCCCCACTGGACTCTGCACGATCTCCACAAGCTTTGCACAGAGAGGATTTTGAAATACAGAGCCACAGGCCATTTTGAAGCAGAGTGCTGGCTGGTTTCCTGTGGGTTCAGCAGAACACCTGCACCTGTGTGGGGGTGGTTGCGGGGCCCCACCCTGGGCCCAGCCCACACCCAGCCTGGGTGCCATGATGTCCCACAGCCCTGGGGGCTGTGCAAAGGCCTGAGGTGAGGCTCCAGCACCGCTGCAATGCTGCCTGGGCTGTAGGTGTGGATACAGGCTTCGTAGACATGGATGGGTGAGTCCTGTGCTTTCTGTTGCTGTTGTTTTTATGTGGGGATTTTTGGCCCTGCTGGGGCTCACCTCTGTGAGGTGACTGTAAAGTCCACTGGGAGGACTAATGCAGTGTACCACCTTGGTCACTTCACAGTAGTGGTTTCTTTTCATTTGAATTAAATTGAGATACAGATTTTCTGCTACTAAGAAGAGCTTCTGATTAATGCTGTTGTGTTCTTGGGAGATACTAAGATCTAGGTTTGGGGTTTCTTTGCATTGTCTGCTGAGGCAGAAGTGTTCCCTCTGAGCACCTCCACAGAGCCAGTCATTTCTGCAAGGGTCTTGAAAAACTTTCTTGAAAGCTCTCAAGGAACCTGTAGGCAAGTCCTGTTTCTGTCCAGTTCCCACATGATGTAAAATGTCTGTCAGGGAAACCAAGCAGGACTGGAGGCACCAATGTCTCTTCCTTGTAAATGATGTTTGGATGTGGTTCAGAAAGACTTTGCTAAAGATGTGTTAGTGATGTTCTAAGACCAAAGAGTTGAGTCAGAAATCTGAGTATTTTCTTCTAATGAGTGATAAAGCCATTGCTTTAAGTTTGGGGTGCCAGTGTGTGTGTGTGAGCAGCTGTTTCTGAAGTTCAGAAGAGTTACAAAGTTTATGTGTTGTTGTTGTTCTGTGCAAACCAAATGTAAACCTCCAAGCAGTAGGTGTTCTTCAGCTGTTTGGAAGGTGTTCTAGGAGGTATTTTCAGATTATTTTGAGAATGTTTTCCCCAGTAATTGCTTGGATTATTTGGGCTTGAAAAAGTAAGTGGATAAATGTATGTATTTGCCTACTCCTGTGTCCTGAGCAATGCCTCTCCTGAGGGCAGGAGGAGCAGGCTGTGGAAGGGTCGCTCAGTCAGCTGTGGCTGGTGCTGAGAACAGCCTGCAGGGGCAGCCATGCACACTCAGAGTACCCTGGGTGTTGAAAGTCCACATGTGGCCTCAGAATATTTGTTATCTCCGTGCAGTGAGCACGTGGGAATCCTGTGAGGTTCATGAATGCTCCGTGCTGGTTCTGAATCTGTGTGTGTCTGGCTGTTTCCCTTGCTGCACGTGTGCAGTGCAATAGGCTGCCCAGGGAGATAACGAGCATGGCCCCCACTAACCTGGTGGGTGGGGAAGTCTCTCTTGGCTGGGCAGGTGGAGCAGGCTGCAGGCCTTCCCTGCAAGAGTCCGGTTTGAGGTCCCACTAACTACCGTGCTGGACATGTGCATGAGTACAGGCACTGGACTCGGCTTCAAGGGGAAAACCACTAATTGCTTGTCCCCTCTGGAGCAAGGTCACGTGTTCCTGAGCACAATAACTCCCACACATGCCTGTGGTTGCTGATCAATATTTACTTCACACAGTCAGATTCTCCTTCATGTTTGAAGAAGTTAATGTCTCAGCAACAGCATTACACAAGGTTGATGGTATTGGACTGTTACAGGTGACTGAATCCTCAGGAGTCTGGGGATTTGCGTGTCCCTTGGATCCCAGGGTCTGCTATCAGATGGGCAATGCATCAATATGTCTTACAAGCAGGAGACTCTGCCAAGTTCTGTGTCCTCATAGTTAACCTTAGCAATATCTGCTTTGTCCGTTGTGGGAACTGCACCTCAGCAAAGCCACAGTGTGGTGTGCTGCCTGCGTGCTTGCGGGTATGGGCACAGAACAGCTGATGAAAGACAAACCAGGAACAGGTACAGCCCACCCGTGTAAGCACAGGGTCATGCTGATTTCTGACCCCTCAAACTCTCCATCCTGTCCAGCTCCACTTGCTAGTTTGCAGGATCTCAGCTGTCCTGCAGGCACTAGCAAGTGTTTGGCAGAATCCGCTATAAAAAGCTTGTGTCCTCAGTTCATGGGGTTTCTTATGTCTCCCAAATGTGTTCCTTTGTTTCCCGAATGTATTTCTGCATAGTGTCTGTTGCACAGTATCTGTATGATATAATTGTCATAAAACTGAATTTCTTTTTGATTTATAGCTGAAGCCAAAAAACGCATTTTGGAATCCTTTTTCTGCTTGCCCTTAGTTACGGCCATGTGTATCTGATAATCTTCGACAAAGGGAGGGGGAGGATGCGCTTGGACATGTGCGTGTGCCTGTGGACTCTGCACTGACAAGTGCGCAATCAATCCAGCCTTCAGTAAGTGAGCTGTAGCCGGCAGCAATCACATTGATTGTCTCTGTGGCAGGTCGTTCTGCAGAAAGAGTTGGGAGGCTTGGAGGGGGAGCGAGGGGGGTCCCTCTCACAGTAGAGCTCCAGTCCAGTGGGGAAACGGGCAAAGGGAGGAGGAATGGGAGAGCCCTGTGCTGTTTCCTCCTGAAGCAGCTTGTGTCTGCTGCCCATCAGGAGAGAAGGGCTCTGTGTCTTAAATTGGCATCTCTATTATCAGAACATCGTGTTCAATTCAACAAGAAGTTTATTTTCATCCTTCCTATAAGTGGCTATGAAAAGGATGTGTGCCGGGGCTTTGAGTCACCCCTGCACTGAACCGTGGCAGTGCAGTACTGCTTGCAATGTACAATTATGGGTAGTAGTAAATCCTTGGTAGGAAGGACATGCCTTTTACAGAAGACTGTACAAAATTAGAAGGCAGGCACTGAAACAGAAACTTGTTTTCACCCCAAGGCAGTTTTGGAGCACGTAAAAAGTGGTAGCTGAGTGTCATGCCAGCATTTCCCGTAACAGGATAAAAGTAGTTGCTGCTCTCTGATAGTAGGAGGCTTGGGAGCATTATGAAACTGGTGAGTTAGTATGGCTGATTCAGCAAGTTGTATGCCAAAACTATGCTGGTTTAAAAATGCCTGATATTTATGTCTATTTTCCCCCAGAAGCTTTTTTTTTTTATTTAAAAAAAGATCTGCCTTTGGTTACCCAATAGAAGATGTTGGATAAATGTAGTGGCCGTATATTTTGTATTAATTAGGTATCTTATTCATTTGTTGGGCTTTTGGTTCTGTCTGGATTTTCAAGGCTGCAAATCAGCAAGGGTTCAGTTGATTATGTCAGCCCTCATCTCCCAGGCAATTATAGTTGTCTATCATTATAGTTTCTATGCTAGAATCCCTGTGCTGAGTAGTTTAGATTTCAGTTAGAATAAAGCCACACACTTGCCCGGCATGACCCTGGTAACATGACCTGGTAACATGACCCTTTGGCCCCGAACGCCCTACATCCTTGTGACAGGGGTGCTATTGCAGAGTGTTGCTTAGAGATAAGCACTGTGTGGGCTGCAATACACCAACAGAGCCAGTGTCTAATTAAGTGAGAGGATTCAGATGGAGAAGGCTATATGGTAATTGCTTTTCACCACCTGTGAAAGCCCTGCTGCATTTGACCTTTGACTTCATACTTTTTTCTGGAGGTGTGAGGAAGGAAGGCCAGACGCAGCTGGAGCCAGAGCCTGTCTCTCAGTTCAAAGGCCTGCTGCAAAGCTGAGTGAAGATGCTGAGCACCCTCCCATCACCTTCTGGAAGCTCTTGCTTTCATACCTCTCTCAACATGCAGTTGAGGACTCTTGGAGGATGTTGTGGTACATTCCCGGACTGACACAGGGTTTAATTTTCAGCTCAGCCATCAGTTAATAGAAAAGAACTAACGTGACTAAGTTCTGCTGTAAATGTAGTAGCTGGCTATTGCAGAGCAGAAGATTCCTCCTCTCCATTCCACTGCTCCCCCACTCTCTGGTTTAACAGAGCTGCTAGATAGTGGCTTCTATCCTGTTTGCAATACAGCATTTAGTCATTAGGGTGATGAAAGTACAACTGATTATTCAGCCAAAGACATGCTCTGAGGTTGTAGTTTGAGCATTTCTTTTCATAGCAATGTCAGTGTGAGCAGCACTACCACTCACTCTTGCTTCTGCTTTGCCTTGCAGCTGGGCAAGGAACAGGTTTGGGGAATACATTCAAGCTAAAAATAGCTCAGCAAGAAAAGCTGCTGAAAGAACATGCTCTTCAAATTACAGTGCAAGTGGTGCAGAGTCCCTGTGCGACTCCTGTGCTGGAGGCTGATGAGGGCCCAAGGGTGTGTATTAAAATATATGTTGAAGGGTCTTCTGACTGAAACCACATGCTGGCTGTGATCTAGGTCACGCTGTGCGGGTCACTGAAAATGGTGAATAATGTTTCATTGCAAAGCAATAGATTTTATTTTTTTTTTCTCTGAAGCAGAAGTAAAACTCTGGAGCCCTGTGTTCCTACAGGAAAAAAAAATCAGTATTGCATATTTCAGGCAAATTGAGAACATTGTGGGTTTGATGCTTGAGGACAAGTAAACAACATGAATGATATAAATCCCAGGGCTTTAGCTCTATCCCATTGTGTGTATTACTATTTATATTATTTTAAAGAAAGACATCTGCCACTGCTGAAGTAATACTAAAATCAACTCTGATAGGAACTGCTTGAGCAACAGCAGGGAGTCTGCAAGTTGATCACTAGTAGACTAGGAGCAAATCTTAGCCCAGCAGTAGGGCCTACCATTTTACTAAGACCTTCTAATATTCCTAGTGGGACAATTACATACTCTGGGGTACTTATTGGTAATGATATGTTTCAAAAACTATTTTTTTCTTTATTTCTTTTTAACTTCACTATGTAAGTGATACCTAATACAATGCCTATGCTTGATATCCTCCAGAGAGACTGAGGCTGGATTGCCAGCCGTCCCTGAGCCCTATAAGAAATGAAGTGTCTTTAGGCTCATGACTCCTCTTCCTGCAGAGCCAGGAATGCAGTTTCGGCCACCACAGTCAGAGGGAACAGGAGGCCAAAAAGACAGAAGACATGTCAGTTTGAACTGTAGCACAGGCTATGTTTCGGCATGCATCAAGTAGAGATATTGTGCATGGGTGGAAGTGTCCCAAAATGTCCTGAATTCAGCTAGGATGCTCGCTGTTGCACAGCTAGTGTTAAGATCCTGCAATACCGTCTGCTTGATATATTAGCAGTTGCCACTATAAACAGATGTGATTGCAATGTACTGCTGTGGATTTGGGTCACTGGAAGAAATCACAGCTGCATTTGCAGTGAGCAGACAAAGAAATGTTGGTATGCATCGCTTGTCAGCCTGCCTCTGCTGACTGTATGTAAATTCTCCTCCACCCCTTCAATTAGTGCAAAATCATTTGAGAACAGCCATTCTTGCCATAGATACATGAGAATTTCCCCAAGCAATGTGAGCTCTGCAGAATACACTTCTCTGCTCCTGGTAGCCTGTATTTATATATAAGGGACTCGCTGGCAATCTGCAAAGCCTGTGAAGCAGCAGATAAACATCTGCAGGTACACTGGCCATTGCAAGGTGTTGCTTAAAGCAAGAGCACGAATTTACTCCCAAGCCGGTGCTTTTGAGCTGTGTGAGTCTACTAACCCAGCAGCTTTGAATGCTAACAGGAGAGGGTATGCCATTGGGCTTTGCAAACTGGTTGTAATGTCAGGCTTCATGCCAAGGGATAGCTTTCTTAATCATTGAAGTAAATCAAGGAAAACAGTGCTGTCTTGGCTTTGTGTAATCCCTAAAGAAAAAACCTAAATGGTAGCGATTCCGAAAATTGCAAATGCTTCTGGGATAGACAGTCCCTCCTGGGACCATATGTATGACTGCACACCTGCTATCACATGGCAGGAATCTCTCTGGGAACGCTCTCCCTGGCAACACAAGCACTTTCTAGTTCTCTCCTGTCACTCGCCCACACGCATCTCCAAACGGATGGGATATCCCTGCCTCCAGATAGCATATCACCATCTGTCCTACTATGTTCTGTTTCTCTCGTGCATGCTATTGTTAGCCCAGCATTTTACAGCACGGAGTTAGACCTCCAGTTTGCTCTCCTGCTATCATTAACCAAGGCTAGCCTGAGCCATGCAGCCTTTGCCCACAACATGTTCCGAATCCTACTTCTATACTGCATTGATTTTTTTTATTATTTTATTTTAATATTTTTTCAAAATCTCTGCAGTTATCTGCTCATTTTCAATGCAAAGAGTGTTCCTGCCATCAGCATGCAGAGGGTAATGAGAAATTCCACTGACAGCTCAAAGATGTGGCCCAGGCACTCAGTGAGAGTCCCCTGGTCACAACAACAGGAATGATCATCCGTTTCTTGTAGTTATTTCACCAGTGGATCTCATAGCGCTCTACAAAGCCAGTTGGTGTGGCTATCTCTGTTGTGGCAAAGCATCTTGCCTGAAAACACAGACTTGCAGACCTTCTCCAGTGATTTATTAACTTCCCACAGCAAGTGGTATTTTACTGATTTTGTTTCTCTTTGTTTTTTTTAAATTGGGCTGTGCGAGGAGTAGGGCTTGTCACTTTATGCCACAGAGCATGGCACTGAGCATTGCAGACCAGCTAACTTACAAGAAAATGCAGACAGGATTTGAATTTTAAAATCTTATATTCTATGTGCTCTTCTGCAAAGCTTCTGGGACCCTCCTTAGTTCCATTTAGGATCCTGTGTTTAGTGATGACGGTATAAATCCAATCAGATGTTGCTGGCAAATTCCAGCCAGGACAGGAAATTCTGAGCTTTTGAAACAGGGGCTCCTCAATGGAGTATAATGTAGGAATTTAACTGTGTAACATTTCATATTGATCCGAGCATTTAGTTTTGACATTTCTGCTGTGTTTTGTTGTGGTACCACATGAACTGTCTTTCACCGTCAAGGTGCAAGATTACGACAAAACCTTTGGGAGGTCCCTGTGTCCTTGGGAAAGGATTCAATCTTACCTCATCTGTACCTCCTTAGAGTTGCTTTCTGTCTGCTGAGTGACTGCTAGATCCGGCAGAGCTGAGCAGAGCAATGCAAGGTGGTGGCAGTGACTCTTCAACAAAGCTAAAAAGGGCCTTCTCTCACTGCAAGTGACTTCCATCACACAGATTGTCTAGGCATTTCTAGCATGGTTGGTTGTCTTTTTTTTTTTTTTTTTTTTTTTTTTTTTTTTTTTTTTTTTTTTGCTTGTTTGTTTCCGCTCTCACTGCGGTTGCTGGAATATTGCATTTGAGCCTAGGGCCTCCAGTCTGCTAGCAAGTCCCTGCTAACCCTGACCTTCCTGCTCTGGTCATCCTCGGAGCTAAGGCTGCTATTTCCACACACCGATCGTTCTGTTATCTTTTTCCTTCATGCTGTACAGGCTGATTACTTTAAGCATAATTACATGGTGTCTAAAAATACAACTTTCCTTATGACATTAGTACCGGTTTATTTAATCTTTTCTTGAGAAGGAGGATTTTTCCCATTGGGTGGTATTTGAAAGTACTGTAGCCACTCCCTGTGATAATTATAATAATAAGGCTGCAGTGTAGCCTGTCCAGAAAATGGCTTTTGCAGACACCCTCAAATTAGGCTGGTCTCCAGCTGCTGTCTGGAGATACTGTTGTCAGATCCTCAGTCTTTTTTTTTTTTTTTTTTTTTTACATT
>VXAA01003467.1:1112585-1194079 GCA_013399115.1 Anseranas semipalmata
TTTTTTTTGAGAAGGAATGAGTACGAAAGTGAAGAAAAATAAGCATTTTAGCTCTGGTTGCATAAACATTCATGAGTGATAGCAGAGAGTTTGCTTTCTTGCCAGATTCTCAACTACTGTGGAAATGTGTTTCAACTAGAACCATTTAAAGAATGCAGTGGTTTTGAGAAAATGCTTTTCTTTTGTCTCTCCATTTTTTAAGTTACTTAGACACTGTTATTTCATGTATTTTGTGCATTATATACGTCAGCACAGCTTTCCCTCCAGACTACAGCACTAGGCTATGTTAGCTGTGAGACGGCCGATTTTCTAGACAGCTATAGGCTTTCAAATCCCTGCAAATGTGCAGCAAAATATTGATCTTGAAAACAACTGCCAGTTTACTTGCTATTCTTTGCAGACAGCCATTGAATAACAACTCTCTAATCTGCCTGTACACTATTCTCTTGTGCAAAAGGACAGGTCTATAGCCTGATGGTAGGTGTACATTCACAGGCAAGTCCCATTGCCATTGTCAAAGTGTTACCAGTACAGCAGCAGTGTGCTCTGATCTTAATAGGTAACGGCAAAATCGTACAGAGAGCATACATATCTATTGGATCCCAATCGTCTGGCAGTACTTCATACCTGAGTGGTACGATACTTAGGTATAAACTTGCAAGTTGTCACATCTACAGAGAGATGAAACTGCACAAGTATCAGGAAGATGAATGAATGTGAAGACCTCAAAATCTCATCCAAGATTTTCACTCTCCCTCCCAGTGTGGTTACATTTCCATGCTACTGCCAGGTTGTGCTCTGAGCGGGGACTCTGGGGTGTCTGGGTTTTGGGGAGTGAAACTCATCAGTCCTAGTCAGAAACTCCAGTGGGATACATCTAGGGCTTTGATTCTTTGGCCTTTACCAGGATCCACTTTTAGGTTTGGGATTTATTTATTTATTTTTTGGACATGCACTTGGTTTTGTTGGTGTAAATATTTTCCTGCATGTATCCCAAGCTCACCTGAGCTTGTTTGCATGGTCATGTTCTATTCTGGTGGGTGAGTTAAGAGCTGAGCTGAGCTCTGCCAGTGCACATATGTGCTGGAAGTTGTGTGGGAGATGGCTTCCAATCTGTTTTGCCATTCCTGGCTATTCCAGCAATCTCTGCACCGTCTGTTCCCCAAGATGTGCTGAACCTGCCACATTCCAGAAGGAAGGAGCTAAATGAAAGCCTGTCTTCCAGCCCTTGGAACAAAGATGGCTTTTAGCCAGCCTCTAGACATTACCATTGAGACTAATAGCCTGCACCACAGATTGCTCCATAAGATCGTAAGAGGCAGTATGGAGGCTATCTTTACTGCATTTATCGATAGATGGTACATTTCCTAGCTTCTAGTGATGGCCAGTCCTTTTTTTAACCAGTAGTTTCCTTCTTAAGTCCTTGTACTGACACTTGACTTATGACTCCTTCAAAATAATTCTCCAGGCTCATTACTAAGCAAGTTAAATGGTAACTGAAAAGAAAATGGTAAAGCCTGTAGTTATGCCACCTCAAGCTGCAGTTCTGTTAGACCTTTCACACTAGGAGCAGTCAGGCTGTGTTGAAGGCAGAGAGGTGACCTTCCGGGCATTTCAGCAAAGCGAGGTGTGGCCAGCTATGAGAGAATCTTCTTGCTCAGTGAATACTCTGTGATGGTCCAACTTGTTTTTAAGGGTGCAGTGGGATGGAAACATTTTTTTGTGCATTTTAGAGCCATAAAATTAGGCGCCTGGCCTACGAAGACATTTCATAAGCAATTGACTGGCCAAAATACTGGAATTAATAATAACAAAGTGCAGCTTGAATATTTTCATGAAATGAATACATAATATCAAGATAGTCAAGGCCATGGTCAAGGTCTACTTTCCTTCCTAAGATGCTGGGTATTAATGTGGCATATCTATGACTTATGGCTGTAACTCTTGGAACTTAACATAAATTGTAATGTGGTATTTTCTACTTGTATGGGATGCACATATTTTTTGTGACAGGAGCTGTCATCTGCTCTGTCTTGTGCAGTCACTCGCACACACTGTTCTCCTTTGGGTGTAAAGCACTACCACGCTAAAAGAATAAACAGCAATTCCCGAGACTGGAGGAAGGCGATTGCTCCATCTCCAACATTGCAGGGGCATCATGAAGTTCACCCAAAATCTCATCTGTGTTCATTCAGCAGCTCATTTCCTAGCTGAGGGTAAGTGTGGCGATGGCAGTGATGTTTTCTGCTGTAGCTCTGGTCTGTTAGGACTTGTGCTTGATCCATATGCATGTCTCTCATTCCCTGTCCCCTGAGGTAAGGTTTAATCAAATGCATACACATGAATAAGCTAGCCTAAATATCAATAAATGTTTCTTTCAGGAGAGGCTTGAGATATTTAATATTTAATAAGCCTCGAAAATGAATTTCTGTTCATGTTTCTTAATTTGATTCCAAGCGTTTTGGCGGCAAGCAGTGCTCGCTGTCCCAGTGTGGGCAGGCACAGCACACATTATTTAGCATTCCGCTTTGTCTCATCTAAAATATTCATGCTTTCAGATATCCAAACATAGCTTTCGGAGAGGAGAGGAAAAAAATAAACCACAAAAAACAAACGGTGCAGCCTGAGCCTCATGGTTACCTTAAATCTTTGCTTTAGGCTGCGTGCCCCAGTAATGCTATTTCTCTCCAGCTCTCCCCCGTTGCCCTGGTTACTGATGAGAACCAGACATCCCTGCCATCCCCGCCGTCCCCACAGCTGGGCTTGCACCAGCACCTCACCCGCGTGTGGGCAATGCTGCTCAGATGCTTCTGCCTTAAAGCAGAAATACAGCCACCAGTGCATGCAGCAGCTTTCCCTTCTTCAAGTAAGAGTATGCAGCTATAGCAATTGCTTTAATCCTCAAATTCAGCTAGTACTGACAAGGCAAAATCAATACATAATTATATTATTATTTTTAAGTTAAAGCACTAGCCTTCTTGGAGGACCTCAAAATCTTAATTACATCAGTGGAGCTGCAGGTAGATCTGGCAGAATTTTATCATCTCCGTTGCCTTCTGTCTTGTTTTCCATTGAAATCAAGGGAATCCTGACAGAAGAGGCGGTTAAGATTTTTACATGTGACTGACAGCTGAAAATGTGATGTGATAGTTTGTGATTCACTGCAGGAAATGGGCTCAAGGGGGGGTGGCAGTTTCTTGTCTGACAGTACTCGGAGGACACTTTGGAAAGGGGGGTTTGTCCCTATTCTTAGGTACACTTACTTTGAGAGCTTCATTTCAATTTGCTGCCGGATTTCCTGTCTTTCCTCATCTGTCCTCCTAGGGAAAATATTCCTGTCTTCCAGCTCCTGCTTACTCGGTCTGTTTCGTAGTTTTACTGCCAGCAGTTCTTTCTTGCATTTTCTTGGCAAAGTACCTGTGACGCGGATTGAAAAGAAAGTTGTTAGAAAGACAGTTCCTGGAGATGAAAAATGAACATATGAAGAGTGGGAAAATACACAGGGACAGCAACTTTTATGTTAGCCTGCAATGAGCAGTTGTACACACTAGTGTAATAGTGCTACAGTTGTGCTTGTGAACAGGGCTTGGGTGCACAACTGCTTCCAAATGCAAAAGGATCATACTCTGTTATCTTTATTGTCCCTTATAAGCAAGCAAAGCTCTCAGGTGAAAATTATTTGCAGCTGAGACATGATTCACATCCCTAGTTTGGAAATCAAAGGCTGCGCATCTTGCTTCAGTCCTCTGAGCATCCCTGTAGCCCAGAGCAGTCCCTATTTCCTGCATCATTTAGTGGTTCCTGTGCAGAAGGATGGGATGGCTCTGTGACGGGTGGCCAGAATGCGTGCACCTTCCTCTCCGGGTGAGCAGGCATAACCAGCAATAGGCAATGGTAACTGAAACAATCAAAGTTGTTGCTCGAGCACTGTATTTTTTCATTTTTATTTTTTTACATATGTATTTTTAATGTCATTCTGCTTTTCAGGCATAGAAAATCAGAATTATGAGCAGACACTGTGTATAACATTAAATGTAAGCCATTACATATATCTACATCCTGCCCAAGGTGACAGTGTATCATAACAGAATTTTAAATCAATACTATCCTCTTGACATTAGGCCTTTCCTGAGAGCAGGGCAAAATATTCCAAGGAATGAAAGGGACATGTTTTATGGCAATTTGCAGAATGCTGGCAAGTTGATTGGACATTTGGGCAATACAAGACACAAATATTTATTGTGATTGCATGACCTGTTGTGCTTATTGTGAAATGTGCTAATGCATGTTTTCCGTCAAAAAAAGATAATCTAAAACATTGCCATTACAAAAGAACTCTTCATAGGAGGACATGCAGAAATTGTTTCCATTAGGAGTTTACTGCTCTTTAGTGTGCTGGATGCTGAGTCCTTGATGCTGCCCCTCAGGTGACGTTAGAAGCATCCTTTTACTCTTACTGCAGGGAATTGTGTCTGAGCTTGGATGTTTTTGTATCTCTGTTGTAACTCTTGAGACTTATGTAGGCTAAGCAAGTGAAAATTGGACTTCTGAGCTTATGGAACGATTATGCCATGCATTTGAAAAGGTACACAAAAAAATGGCTGTAAGGTTTTACTGCTTACAAAGAAATCAGTCTTCACTCTCAAATACAGATTGAAAGTCTGAGCTGAAGTCCATATCTGCTGCAGGGTGGATTGCTGCTGATGGATGGGGGGGAAAAGAGGGAAGTGCTACTAAAACCAGGGAACTGCTGAGGCATCCTGGTAGGACTGCAGTCTGCCAGAAGTCATGTTACAGGGAGGTTGTAGCAAGGAAATTTACACCAGACTCCTGTGTGCCCCAGTGTGTTGTACTGGTCCTTCTGTTGGCCAGACCAGGACTCCAGCAGTCTGAAAATTACCAATGCAGAGTAGCGCCAGTCGGATGGGGTTCAGGGTGGTGTCAGGGTACTCAGGAACTGCATTTGCTTGATCTTGGGAGCATGGTGAGTAATAGCAGTTGGTTTGGTTCAGTTCCTTTTTACTTTAAAGGTGGTGAGTTTTACTTTTTGTTTTTCTTTGTTTTTGTGTTGTTTTTTATTTAATGCTTCACCTTTTCTAGGAAAGGTCACCTCATTTTTAAAGAAAATAGCATTTAATTGGTGTTTTTATTTGGCATTTGAGATAGGATTAAAGTCTGCTTTTTAAAGGATGCTCTGGAGGTTGGCAAGATACTAAATGCATTCTCATTGCTGAATATTGGTGTTCTATTTGCTCAGGATCTGTGGGCCTACATTATTATTATCACTATTGATCTTGAATTTCCCTACGCAGAGGGGAGAAATCTGTACCACATCCACACATACTTCTTGGGAGGACCGGGACAATGAGTAGATGTGGTATCCCAGTGTGAGCAGGGCAAGCCTCTTAACAATTGTAGTGGACTAAAATTAAACTTTTTAGAAGTTATAATTAGCTCAAAACCCTGCTTGGAGTCTGAAAGCTGTGCCCTTGTTTAACACCTTCCTGCTAATGCTTACGAAGTCTGGTGCAAACATTTATTAAATTGAAGCGTACAGCCCTCTGTGAAGCAGTAGGTATATGTTTAACAGATGGGTAAAAGAAGTTAAATTATCTGGCTGATGCCATACAGAGCCTTCTGCTAAATGAATCCACGACTCCGTCAGAAACATTTGGATCACTAAGCTACAGGCCTGGGACTCTGTCAAGTTTTTTCAAGCCTCCACCAGAGCAGGATTGGGTAAAAAATGGGTGTTTGCAGTGCTCAACCTGTACAGCACGTGAACGAACAGAATTCCTTCAGGAAACAACCTGAAACACATCTGGGGCTAGCAGATTCCCAGGTATCCCTGAACATGTTCTTGTTTTCACCTGGAAATTTTAAACAGGCAGTAAGGGGAATTTGGTCATGTCAGGAGATTGCTGCAGAGAGGCTGCACGTGCACGTTAAGTCCAGTATCTCCAGAACACATCAGACACACCGCCCATGTGCTGGACATCTGTGTGCTGGATTTACAGGCAGTGAAGTGCATCTCAGGTGCACTGAAAGCAAAATATATATTTATATACCATACAGCACATGTGAATATCTCTGTGCAGGGCTCCTTAGAAGGAAACAAGGGAGCTCTACATGTGCACACAACATTTTTTTGAGATGTGCCCTAAACAATTATTCTCCCATTTGTCAGTGACAGCTGAGGTATGAGGTTTGAGCACGCAGGACTATTCCTGCTCCCATCAGGCTATTATAAAACTACCTGCCATGCCATACTGATCTGATCTTTGAATTATGGGAGAACAAGGGCTAGAATCATAGTGATTATTTGCTCTGATGAGGTCAGGGCTCATTTTCTGCTGTCCTTGTCCCATTGAAGGTCAGGTGCAAGTTATGCTTTGCAGGTAAAAGAGTGGAGGTTTTTGCAAGAAGTCAGTTTTTGAAGCTGATGTGGAGACATTGGCTTAAGCTACCTCAGCGTGTTCCATCTCACTTTGAAATACAAGCCTGTAGGGAACAGTGCAATATTTTGCTTGATACAAAGTAAAATGAAGCTGCTCCTCAGGGCTCTGCCTACTCCCAGCCTGCTCTGCTGCACACTTAGAAAGTCTACTACTTTGTAAAATTAAACGCACAAATCATATCTGAAAAATCTCAGTTTTAACCCAAATCCTGCTGTGGTATTAGAGGTGCAGAGAGCATACAAGCCACACAGGATAAGCTGTGCTCACTTTATCCAGATGTTAGGATTTCTAAAAGGCTTATGCTATAGCCACTCCCATGGTCCATATGCACTGTGCACTGATTAATCTTTAGGGTATTTCACCAAATAAAAATGCAAGAGATCTGGATTAAGCTGATCTGATAGTCCAAGGGGCTGTTCCCCGTGCCTGACCAAGGCAATATTGTTCCAGCTGCTGTAAAGTTAAAGTTTCTTTGAAAATTCTGTTAATCGTTATCTCAGTTGGCCTAACGTTGCCCTAAAAACTTGTTGCATACAAACCGTTCTTAAGCCATCATCAATACAACAACACATAGTAAACAGAAACATTTCGGAATGCTAACACTTACTATGAAAAGTCAAGAACAGCTTCTGGATAATCACTGAAATTTGTGAAACAACCACTGTCTTACTATCATCATAATTTGTCTTCACAGATAGTGGATAATTATTTTGTTAAATAAGTATGTATTTGTCTTCAACAGTGAAATAATCAGATTTATTTTTGTTAGTAGGAGAGAACAGTTTTTGCCTGACTGATTCTAGCTTTTTGAATTTGTACCAAAGGAGACTACTTTTATAATCAAGAACAACACAAAGAAAAAAACTGATAGAACTTAAAAGGTGATTTTTTGTATTTTAAGTTACTGCACATTATGCACAGCGAACATGCAAGAGATTCTCCTTTGTTTTGCCTTCTGTCAGCAGTCTATTCTCTTATTGGGTGTCTTAAGACACAGGAGCAGAACTCCTGCCTGCAGGCTCATGCTTCTTATTAGACACCCTTTAATGCTGATCCACAGCATCAGCACCAGGTATCCAGAAAGCTTTGCATGCTGGCAGTGAGATGTCTGCAAGTGCTGCCGTTCTTGTGTAGTGGTACAAAGGGTACGTAAGGAACTGAAAGGGTAAAGCATGCTGATACACTGACTTATCAGCATAACTCTGGGTGTCATCTCATTATGCAGTACCTACCAAAACAGACATGATAACAATCACTATGACTTAAACATAACTTCAGCTTTTCACCAAGATTCCTTGAAAAAGTTGATGTGATAATAGAAGAATGTATACTGCTCAATATTTCTGTTGCATGCTCCCATGTTTACAACATTCCATTAAGCTACAATAGCATTATCTTTATATTATAGAGTGACTTTTCTTACCAGAAATAATGGAGTCATTCAAAACTTCTTCATCCTGATAAAAAACAGAGTCTTCCTTGAGCTCTGAGTTCATGATCATGTTTTCTTTGTTCTCATCCGACTCTTTAACTGAGTTCCGCTTATTTTCTGAATCACTGCTGTAACTCAGTGAGTTCTCCTTTTCTTTGTTGCGCTCAATGCTAGACGTTCTGGATGGACGGACATCCACTCTTTTTTTTGGAGAGCCTTTGCTTTCTCTTCCATGGAAGCTGTAGGTGGAAGATGCACAGCCCAGTTTTTAGAAAAGACTGGTTTATTGCTGCAGTAGGAACTTATCGTTATATAAGAATGACCAGGATGGCCTGTAGCTCATAAAGGCCAAGGCAGAGAGTTCAGCATGCGACACCAAGGGATGGCATCCTCAAGACTGCGTTGAGAATGCCTAGCATGGATCTACTTTCCTATCCTTGTCATAAAAATAAGGTACAGAAGGGTAGAAACTAATGTATTTCTTTGATATATAACCATGTGCTATACTGTATTGATTTAAAAAAATACAGATAGTGTGTCTTCCTAATGTAAAACATACATGGCATGAAATATTACCATTCTGATATTTTATGATCATGACAAAGGTTTAACAGGGCCTGGAAATAATAGTGCATGAATCTATTCCCAATGACAATAGCTGTTATGGAACTGAGAAATGTTACCAACTGAACTCCAAAGCTCTGTGTTGGAAAAGGTTATCTCTGTCCTTCTCTGATACAGAGGAGGGTTTGCAATGAAAACCAGGTAAAGTACCCAACGTACTCCCACACAAGCATTTGTATTAGAAAATGCATACTGCGTGTGCTCATGTGTAAGCCAAGAGACATAGTGAAATAGTAGCACTTCTCATATGTAGAGTACTCATATTTACAGCGCCGTTTGCCTTAGCTACTCTAACTTGTTATCTTCTGGAGAGTTTCTTTTGCAATAGGTCAAGGATCATCAAATCATTCTACCTGTTGAAAACCTACTTCCATGTAACAGTAGCCTCTTTTTAAAGGAAGAACGTACTTTGAAGTAACTGCAAAATTAAGCACTTTAAGCAGGGATAGACATTCAAAGTAGTGACATCAAGAAGAAGGCAAACTCAAGAAGCAGGAGTAGATAAAATGCTAATAGTAGGGTAAGAACGTTTACCAAGAAAAATGATGTAGTGGAATGACTCTCCTCATGCACCCGTATAGCCAAGAGGCTGTAGGTACCTGTCCTGCCGGTGTTTGGTGGCCAGAGCCCTGTGGAGTTCTTCAATGACTCTGCTGGGAGGTAAAGGCAGGTGGACAGCAGCCAGGTGAGGGGAGCCAGTCGGCGTTGTTACCTGTCCTCTGACATGGGGATCAGAGTTTTTCTGGCCAGAGGGATGGAAGAGGGCAGCTTGTCCTGAGATTTGGGAGGAACCAACAATTACGTAATTCTTCAGGATAGTAGAAGGAGGAGATTTCAAGGCTGGGTCATCTGTGTCGCTTCCTGCTGTCAAAACACAAGAGGGTAAGAGGTCACGCAATGCTTCTTACTTTTTGGTGCATAGAGCCTACACTGAAATTAATTGTTCTGTTGAATAGAAGAAAATGGTGATGTTTTCCTCTTGCTAAGAGGTAACTGGTTAAGCTGAGTAACCATCTTATCGCTCTGTACAGGTACCTTAAAGGAGGCTGTAGCGAGGTGGGGATTGGCCTCTTTTCCCAAGCACCAGGTGATAGGACGAGAGGAAAGGGGCTTGAGTTGCACCAGGGGAGGTTTAGGTTGGATGTTAGGAAAAATTTCTTCACTGAAAGGGTTGTGAGGCGTTGGAACAGGCTGCCCAGGGAAGTGGTTGAGTCACCATCCCTGGAGGTATTCAAAAAACGTTTAGATGTAGAGCTTAGTGACATGGTTTAGTGATGGGCTTGGTCATGTTAGGTTATAGGTCGGACTGGATGATCTTAAAGGTCTTTTCCAACCTAAATGGTTCTGTGATTCTATGATCTGAATTCAAAAGGCTTGTGCTACACAGATCTGGATCTTTGATCTAGAAAAACCAGATGCTTCCCCCATGTCCCCTCTTTCCCACACAGTTAGATTCTCCTTTTTCCCAGCCCATCAATGCATTCTTGATTGTCAGTGCTGGTCCTCCGAACTGCCAGCAGCCTGTACTGTGGTGGCTTTCCAATCTAGCAATTTCTCTGCTGGACTCTGGCAGACTGTATTAAAATTTATGCACTGTGGTTCTCAGTCAGGACAGAATGTACCACTGTCTATTATCTGCTCCTCTGTGATTGCTGCACAGCTTAGACCTCTGTCTTTCATATGCCAGCTGAGGAAATGCCAGAATTATTATAGCAAGAGTATAACATTCGCATAACAACACTTGCCAGATGAAATCCAAATGATAAATGGGGTACTGAGCACTAAGAAGAGAAAAAGAAGGGCAGGGCCAGCTAATATCTAATTTTTACCCCCTAGTTTCAGATTTTTTTTTTTTATGCTGCATAAGCATTTTATTGGAAACTAGACTTTGATATATACATTTCTCTAGCATATGAGTCCAAAACATGGTGAGCATTTCCCTAGTTGTAAATTTGGTAGTCTTGCTTAAGATACCTGAAGAGTTGGCCTGAAAAGATGCTGATTAGTTTTTCTTTTCTGCAATTTTTTTCCCCTTTTTCCTTTTATCTCGACCTTCTGGTGTGTTGTGTTGTTTATTGCAACAGTTCAGTCTGGGTGTACAAAGGCAATGTGATGTCTTCATACAAAAGGCTATTTCTTTTATCTTGTTGCCACCTAGTGTTGTAAATAGGAATTTAAACCGACACAGCTTGTACAGCTATTGTACAAACTTGTTCTCACAGAACATGTTTACCGTTTTCGCTTTGAGAATGGAGAGCAGAATTAGTGAGGGCGATGCCAAAAGCACAAATGGGAAGGACAGCTCCTGTAGCCACAGCCAAATTCAGACATCAGAAATTTGAGAGTAGCAACGCTGGTCTCTTTCACATTTGTGGGGTGGAGCGGAGAGCATCCTGCAGCAAGGAGATTTGCATCCGTGGTACAATCTTCTTGCTTATTCTAAGAGAGGTCTAACTTGTGATTTTTTTAAATTTTTGGAAGGCATTTTTGCACATTTCTCTGTCCAACCCAGAACCCTAATCAGTGGCCAGAGTTTAATCCATCTCTTTATGCATCCATGAGGCAGGGGTCAAGCTGGTCCAAAAGTTACCCTATTTAAAATCTGAAAAATGTCTGAAAGCACAGGAGCATTTCTTCAAGTGTCTGGGTGCCCAGTGTGCAGTGCCTCGGCAACGAGACACCTTCCCAGCCCGGAGGTGATCAGGACAGGTTCTACAGCTGGGAGACAGCCAACCTGTGCTAAGCAAAGGTGTTTTCTCGGCATCCTAGGGAATTTTGATTATGTGCTACTGTAGAAATGCACAGCGCACATTTATGATCAATCATCGTCCTTTAAATCATGGCCTGAGGGGATGAAAAAACACCTCTTAAGTGACTTTCTCTGCACAATGGGAGAGAGTTGCTTCATTTTCTCAGAGCAAGAACCCAGGGTTCAGCTCAACCCCAAAGCAGGAAGGGAGGGGATGTTGTTTTATCTTTATATTTGCTTGTTCCTGGAGCGGGCCAAAGGCCAATTTTGTCCTCACTGCAGCTTGGGCCAATATTGGGAGTTTCCCTAAATCACACCTTATTCATCCTAATAACAGCTGTTAGTGAATAATCTTGCAAAGTGATGTCTTGGCACCTTGCCCTGTTCCCCCACTCCCTGTGATTAATTGGTGCTTGGCTTATTGCTCACTTCTCTGCTAACAGCATCTCTAGCATTGTTAAGGGTGAAAAACCCAAACACAAAAGAGCTTTTCAACCTCTTTGTCTTCTTGTTCTTTCATAATAGCTCTTTGCTTCTCTCTCCCCATACATTTGTATCCCCTTTCACTCACTGACAGTATTTGTTTAGTTTTAACCTACCACTGCCTCCACATCCAAACACAAATAAATATATAATCACTATTGAATAAAGGTGTATAGTTAGCGGAGTCATTGAGAAAACTAAGAGTTGTTCTTTGTGGAAAATTTAGATGAGAATGAAATACCCAAACTCAGAATATCCTGGATGTTAGAGGAAATACTTAGGTTAAGCAGCAAAATATCTAGATTCAAAATACTGTAAAGTGCCCGGTGGATCTGTAATCTTGTTACCCTGTACGAGTTAGGTTTTCCAAATGGCCTACATCTCATGCAGAGCATGGCTCTCTCATCATTTCAGCAATGACAAAGGGGTGTCCTGGTCATGCTTGTTCATGTTGCAAGGTGGAAGAGGGAGGCTAGAGCCTGACTCATAGCAGACAACGGTGAGGCAACCTGAACAACAGCTCCCAAGAAGCGTTATGATACCATCTTGAATCCAGGTCCCACTTAAACTCTTACAGCCTCTAAGCATGGTCAAAATATGGACATTTTCCATGGGAAACAAATACTTGTTCCTCAAAAAGACTGAAAACACCGATGTTTTCTATGAGCTCCAGTGTCCAGATCAGTGTCCCTCTGATATTTTGTTTCCTGGTGACTTTGGAAACCCTGTTCTTTGTGCCAGTGGGGATGCAAATCAGGGCTGAGATAATAACTGTCATTTAAAAGTCTAAATACCCAACAGGTTTGGCATTTAGATGTCAAGACTTGATTCTAATTTGCAGTAAGGCCCTGTTAACTGCTTTTACCATATGTAGGGGCCCTAAAATTGGAACGAACTAAAATCATATTCACTTTAACACCCTTTCTGTAGCGCCAGAATGTTGGAAAATGTAGTAACATTGGCAATACATTAGAAAATCAGGCCCAGAGAAATTGCTGTTGAAACATTCAATGAAGTCTGGCGTGGAGGATTGCTTTGTGGGAGCCAGGTGTGTCACTTATGTGCATTCTGTGCAATTAGAGCAGATTTCATAGCTCCAGTTAGGGCCTACCCTAGAGAGCAAAACCTTCAGACGGAAACCTCTACAGAGCCTATTGAGATGAACTGGCTTTTGGCTGTCGTACTGTTATCCAGCAGGATTCTAGGTAATGAAAACATTTAAATCTTCCTTGTGTTTTATGGCATATCAATACGAGCATCTGATTCAGCAGATGTTTGCGGTTGGTTTGATTTGTTTTACATGTGTTTTGTGCAACAGACTTAAAACAAATAATCCCCTGAGAGATCCAGATATCTGTGTGAAGTACAAAGATCAGGGCGTTGTTATCAGGCAACCAGATCGCTCAGTTCATGGAATTCATTAGCATTCTGTTCATTCAGTGCAACCAGCCTGATTCACAGTAGGCAGCAACAGGCTTGCACAAGGATGTAAGGAAAAAATGGTGTACTGTGCTGGGTAGGTGAACAAGGCATCGGGCATGGGGAAGTCGTTACTGACCGGTAATGACTGACCTGTTACACTTTTCGTGATTTTGGAGATTGCCTTAGGTGGTGGAGCTGGGAGCAATGGAGGGCTGGGAAGCTGTGCTGGGTTTATTTCTGTCTGCTTCTGGGGAGAATCTGTGGATTCAGAAACGAGTAAGGCTTGTGGACTGTCTTCAGATGCTGGCAGACTGGCATCTTCTATTTCTTCCATGGGTGCTGAAGGTTTCTTGGCTAGTAAGAAGATGAGTAAATTAATGGAAAGTGAAGTTAATAATACTGATAGGCCAGGAGACAATGCCAGAAACATTCAGAAAAACAGAACATATGGTACACAGCTAGAAGCACTTCTTTACCTTACTGGAAATAATTACTGTGTGAAATAGCCAACCAGCCAAAGCAGGTAAAGAATAAAATGTTTGAGGATATTGAAGAAATGTTAGTTTTTATGTTCCTGAGAAAACTGGTGAGCCTCCCTTACTTCCCATTCCTTCCCTGAAGCCTTTTTTCCTTTTCTCTTTGTAATAAGAAAGACAGGAAGGTAAAGCAACTTTGAGAACTGCAGTGGATTTTCTTACAGCAGTGCAGCTGCGATGGCACAATGTTACTGAGTGAATACTTGTCCATGCTGGGAACGTGCAGCCAAAGGGCAAAGACTGTCAAGCCCCTAATATTACGCGAAGCCTGACTTTCCAATTGTTTGTTGTACACCTTTATTTTCACAATTAAATTTTTATCTTATTTAATACATGGCTTCAGCTTGCACCCTGTCTTC
This sequence comes from Anseranas semipalmata, assembly GCA_013399115.1. NCBI lineage: Eukaryota > Metazoa > Chordata > Aves > Anseriformes > Anseranatidae > Anseranas > Anseranas semipalmata. Next base: position 1,126,649 of record VXAA01003467.1, read on the forward strand.
TCTTACTGCACCTGACTCCAGAACTCCTGAGTCTTTCCTGAGGCTAAAGTTGATAACCAAGAAAAGCCTGTCATAAAAAAGATTTACCAGGTGGTCTCAGCAACTAGTGTGGAATACAGAATGGATGAAGTACTTATGGAAAAAATCAGATCACCAAAACCTTAGTGTGAGATGGCGAAGCAGTGCTCGTTTCAGGATTGTCTCCTGAAAGACGGCAAAAGAACTTAGCTCTTAGAGTTAGTACAGGCTGAATCAGTGAGCAGTTTGTCAAATTGGGCTGGCTGTGATGAGGGCACAGGGGAATGGATCCAGAAAGGCATGAAGCTGAAGCAGGACATGGGTGGAATTTCAGTGGTGAAGCCCAAAGTTAACATCCTTGAATCCTGCTCGGGTACCAACTGACTCTGGCAGTGCTTAAACTTGCACAGTGCCTCACTGTTTTGACTTTCACGCTCTGTGCATGTGTGTACAAAGATCACGCTCTGCTATTCGCCTTGGTGTACGCGGGGATCCACAGACGGGACTGAGTGACTCGGGCAGGTTCTCTCCAGCCAGCCCTTCCAGCCACCGTGGGCTCAGCCGTAGCCCGAGCCCAGCAGGTGGAGCACTCATCCACATGGGGAGATCTGTGTTTAAATCTCCCCTCAGCGTCAGATGTGTCCAAACTGTTTGGGCTGGATACATGGTAAATCCCCCTCCTTTTAGCAGCCTGATTGTCTAAGCAAAGTATGTGTCCCTCCAAACTGTTTTAGAGCATCTCCTAAAAACTCACAGAAGTGGCTACCCACAGCAGCCACATCACAGACCTTTTCTTGGCTCAGTTTTATGTCTCGTTTGGAACACAAGCTCGCTCTCTCTTTCAGCATCGTTGTGCTCAGAGTGCATGGGGAGGCACCAGAGCATTTAGACAGTTGGAAACAATAGCATTGGCAAGATAAGAGCATTTAATTTGTTGACAAACAGATTAGTGAGTGTGCCTAGAGGAGGAGGAATGAGTATTTGTCATTCAAGAAAGACAGGAAAGTAGAATAAATATGCCTCATTAGAGGGATTCTTGTGAAATTTGGGTTGATAGGAAAGCTTTCTTATGTGATATTATGTAAATGTTTATGTAAATTATTAAAAGAAATAATTTTCTTTTAAATATACATTTCTAGGGAAATGCTTTGTTCTGGTCTGACGTCAGTTTGTGTTTTTGTGCCTGCTGCATAGAGGAGAAAATGTGGAATAGAAAGAAAAAAAAAAATTAAGTCACTAATGGGTTACATTACAGAAAGATCAAGAGCTCCAGTAGATGTTAGTAGAGTGACAGGAAAATTAGTCATATTTGGATGCTTTCCCCTGAGCTGAGCGACAGTTTCTTCTGGCAGTAATTTCACTGAGACCAGTGGGCACTGTGATGTGAGGGGCCGCTCGGCACAAGTGCGGAGGAGCTGCCGTGGTGGGACCTTGCCTACGCAGAGGGCGGATCTGAAACACGCTCGGCCTCAGTCAGATCTTTTTGTTTCCGAACTCCATCCCGTTCAGAGAGTGGTATCACAGAAACACACTGACATTGTGTGCTGTTGTCTAAAAAATGTCTATTTTACAGCCCCAGCAAAGAACGGTTTGCCTCTATTTTTTTTCTGTGGTTGTTTTTGGTATTAACAGCATGTTTGACTCAGAGTCTGAAGGCAGACCTGAGTCTTGAGTACACAAACCTATTAACAGATTTCATACTGCAGAGGGAATGTTATCCTGCTGAAAATATCCAACGGCTCAGCACTAGATTCCCTGGCAGAGTAGCTAATTATTCACGGAGAGCTGCTCGTCAAAATGCCTCCTTGCTAGTAGGTACAAACCTTCCCCTTGGGATTGCCCCTGCCCATGGGCTAGGTTAGTGGGAAGCACTGCCCTGTTTCTGCCTAGGCTGTTCTTTTTCTGTGTTAACCAAACATGAACTCTACAAATGTGTCCTTTTATCCTATCCCTGGCCTTCATGCCACATGCTCTGGATGAAATACAGCATATTGGGTATGAAGCAAATATATTCCTTTTTCTAGCTGGTCAAATATTCATATGATTTGTAGAAAGACACCTACTGCATTGGACTGAGATTGAGCTCAAGGACAAGCATTGTGATAAGCTCTGCATTATGATAAACTTAACGATACACTCTGACAATTTTGAAGACCCTTCCCACCCAATGAACTCCTTAAGGTAAAAGCACTAGACAGAAATGCTAGAATGGACAGACAGGGATAAATTAGCACAGAAATTATTTTAAAAGCCAGTGGCCACCGTTGATGGAGGACTTCCAACAAATAGGAGCAGTCTCGCAGACCAGGGAGACAGGAGAATGTAATCCCACTGTTATTTTCTGGAAGCTGGAAAAATTATACCTTTAAGGGAGGAAAAGATATGTAGAAGACAGGAAAGGTTATGCCATGGAGACAATAAAAAGAACTAGCATTAGAAAGGGATGTAAGAAATTGGGGTGGTTTGGAAAGCCTCAATACACAATTTTGAATGCAATGGAAGGTGTATTTTAAGTTAAAGTACTAGGTTTTGCAGAGCCATAACGTTAAATATATGATACATTTTTAGTGCCATCTTTCCAGGATAGTCTGTCCCAGTGATAACTAGAACTTCAGAGAGCAATTTGCTCAATGAAATGCTCTAGGAGAGAGTATCACTGCTAGTAATAGCAGTGCCTGAAGTATTCGGGTTGAGATCTTGATCTGGTTATTCTAAAACACTGAACAAGAACAGGGAGATGAATGGGTTTTACCGTGATGAATTTTAGAGTGATCCAGAAACAAACACTCCATAGAGATTGAAAAGAAAGGAAAACATCATTAAGGGCATGTATTAATAGAAGCTGTGTATGTCCAATTCTCTATTTTGTGTCTATTTTAAGGAACAAGAGAGAGAGGATAAATCTCTAGAAGCCCACATATAGTGTGCTTTGGGATATTTTTCAATGTAATGACACGTGTAGTTGAAATGAAGGTGATGGAAAGGTGTTGTTATGCTTACAAAAAAATCTTTGTGATGAGCAAACATGAGAACGGGGAGTACCTTTTGGGAAACAGGAGAGTTTCTGTTGTCAAATCAATTAAGAGTGGAGCGGAGCTAGAAATGGGCCAGAAGAGCAATATTATATAAAAGCAAAACAGCAAAAAGGAACAAAATTGTGTGAGTCATGGGGATGGAAAGGACAGGAGAAGGAAATGGGAAAGGATAAGGCAAAGAAACAGAAAACGCTTCAGAGGATGACTTCCATTCTGAGCTGGTGAAGCAGTGTGAGGGCATAAGCAGGCAGCATCGCTCCACAAGAGCCAGCAGGTGTAGGGGTGGGCTCAGTGGATGTGGCTAGGGGATAGGACCCTAGAGAGCGTGGGGCATGAGCACGTAGGATGGAGAACAAAAGGCAGCTGGGGCAGGTGGATAAGATGTAAAGATTGACCAGAGTGGATGGGCAGGAAGATCAGTAAGCACTACATGGCCCTCCTCACAAGCTAGGATAAAGCATTATCTTTGGACCTCCGCATTTCTTGGTTGTCAGGAAGTGCATGGAAGCCCTCCAGCTGTTGAGCTCTCCCTGGCTGCTCTGGTCCCATTGAACTGATCTCACAGATAAGCTTTGCCAGAGTACAGTTGCATGAATGGAGCTTGGTTTATTTTATCCATACCCATGACATTGAACTGCACTTGTATTTGCAGGGTGATGATGTGGATAGTGTAAGATGTGCATGGACACTGTTCCTCGAGCCAGGACAGGCAAATTCAGCCTTGGCACAGAAGTTAGAGGCATGTTTTTGAGAGAAGCTTGTTTCATCTTCACAGTAGTCACTGCTAATAGCAAAGGGGCACCATGCCAAGACTGGATTGTCTCGTAATCCAACTAATCCCATTATGCCAAGCTTTGTGTGGTCCCTCAGTTTGGTAGCAGTCTCAAAAAATCACAGTTATAAAATAATGACTGCTAACCTGGTATGGGGAAGCTGAGCTGAACAAGGTGCTTGGACTGTCTCCCACTGAAGTTTATGACTCCTCATACAGCAGCTCAGCAGAAAGATTATTTTTTAACATTTTATTATTTTTTAAATATTTTTATCCAATACCTGCATCTTCTTTCAGCTCATCCAAATGCAGCTCCTCACCAAGGGAGGTCACATTTGCTGTGGCTGCTGTTGTACTCTCTTGCTGTATCTCTTCAGAGTCAAGCGCCTGGCACACAGGAGCTGGTGGGTCACTCTGCGTAGCTCTTGTGGCATCGTCACCAGTGCAGGCTTTGCCTTCAGTATCTACAACACCAAATCATTTAATCGTAACTAAACCGTGAGCAGTGAAAGCCGAAACCCGCTGCTGTCCTCTCTGCAAGAGTGAGTCTCAGAGCTGCAAGTACTTTCAAAGGGGTCAGGGGACTGAGATTTGTCTTACAGCAGCACCTGATTTCTAGAAGTGCTGAACATCTGTAATGTAAAACTTGTGGACACCAGCCCATCTGGACACTAATATCCACCCGATTTTCTAGACAAGGCATCTTCTGTGGACATCCAGCAGCCCAGGCAAATGGCCATTGTGCACATACAATAGTAGTACAATATGTAGGTGCTCTTGAAGCACCTGCTGTGCAGGAGATGAGCGCAAGCATGGGAAATCAGGGGCCTCTGGGAGGAGGCAATTCCTTTCATGAGCAGGGCTCATGGTGTAGCACGTGCACAGGTTGGTCTGACATGTCCGAGCTGGGTCAGGCTCCAGGCACAGCACGCTGCCATCCAGCTGTCCCAGCAGTGATACCAGAGCATTGCTGAGGACAAGGCTGTTAGTATTCCCTACCAAAGTGTAGGTTTTGAGCACAGTATTAGTTACTCAGCTTTAAAAAGCACATCTTGTTTGACTGAGCTGATCAGAAATTCAAATCCCTCCTCACGCAGACCTAGAAACTGCTCCCTTTGCTTACTCTGAAAGATTTTTGTGCCAGTGATCCCTGCAGCTGTACGCATCTTGATGACTGAAGCTTTTCTAGCGTTCTATTCAGGCAGGATTCCTCAGAATACAAACTATCCTTTTACTGCACAACTCTCTCAGAATTTACAAGATCAACATCACTGCTGCAAATCGAAGCAGTTACTTCCCACTCTAGCGGGTGCTCCTTGCTGATGAACACGTCTGCTGTCCGCCCCTGCCCTCCTAGCTTGTATTTCTCAGCCCTAGACGCTCCTTTCTGGAATCTCCTGATGGGACTATGTTTTCTTGCAATGATATCATGACAAGTTTCTTGAACATTGATTTAAAATAGCTAGCACTCATAGCCACCACTTTTTAATACTATTTGGACAATCTGCAGGGTAATTTATTGCCCTTTTGGGTGAGGGTATCGGGCTTTGGCCCAGAGCTGCTGCAGAACGGATGCGGTATTTTTGTACGCTGAGCTCACGCAGTCTGCCTCATAATCACGTTTGGTGAAAAGTTACTGTTCTTAAAATAGCCCCTGCAGTAGCACAGTTGCTATGATACAGGGAAGGGGAGGGGGAAAAAGTTCATTGCCTACATTTCAGCTCATTGGGAAGGCAGCCTGTGCATAATCAGCGGTGTATTAACAGCTGCCTGTGTTATTTGACAGGCAGTCCTTACCTCTCAGTGCTGTTAGCACAGCTACAGCTGATCGGTTTTGTGCTCACAATGGGGGGAAATATCGGGGGAAGCTCCCTAAATGTTTTCAAGGCAACTCTGCTTCGCACGTTCCTCACATCCTTCAGGAAGGCAAGCTGCTGACAGCTGTGCCACAACAGAGCTGCAGACAGACAGGAGTTCCTTCAGATCCCGGCCGATGGGAAGTGTAATGACTAATGAAGTAATGACAAGCAGGAGACAGCCCTGTTGAAGTTCTGTTAGGAACGTCTGGGACTCGCAGCAGCGATGTTCTTGGTCAGAAGTGAGCAACGCGTGCTTAGATCAAAATGGGCGTGCTGCTTTGATTGGCAGTGGTTCCCAACACTGTATTTTAGAGAGAGTTTGGGGATGGGAGAATGCACAGACCTTAGATCCACTGGTGAGGAAAGCAGCAGATAGTCTGGGGAACTGCAAAGTAATTGGAAGAAGCAGGGCTGTAATTTATCTGGGAATGAATCTCACTGTATGCCAGACCCAGCACCCCATCACCCAGAGTTGAAGCTGTGTTTCGGGTTCAGGAGTTTCCAAGGGGCAGCTCGGTATTTGCCTGGGGGAGCAGAGGTGGAGCAGAGAGGGGGACAGACGGGGCCCAGGCTGTGCAACTTCATCTGCGCTGCATGTCTGGGCACTGCGTTGTGGGGTTGTGTGAGGAGAAAGGGTGACATAACCTGTTGGGATGACTCATCACCAGGGCAAGGACGGTACGATTTCACCCTGGGCTGCTCACAGATTGATGCAGATCCTGCGCTAGCTTCGTGGTGTGCTCTGAGCCAAGCAGTCCAGTTCAAAATGCTGCCTGACAGACCTCGTGCTACGAAGCCGGAGTGTGACACGGCTCTTGTAAATGCATGAGGCAGAGCTGCAGATTTCTCAGCCTAGAGCTTCATCCCGGTTTGGGCTGTTTATGAAAGTGAGCAGGAACCAGGTCTCTGGAAGTGGAGTAGAGCCTGATGAAATAGAGGGATTTAAGGATTTACTGTAGTCTTTTTACCTTAGTATTGCCGCTTTGACAGTTGCGACTTACTGCATAAATGAGGACTTAGCCGTGAAACTGCTGCCACTTCAGCTCAGTCCAAGTAGGGCACTAATCATTTACTGAGAATTATTTGGGTCAATTTTTGATACCAGTTAATAAGCTGCTTCTACTGATAATACAATAAAATAACCCTGGAGATTCACAACACTCTGTGTAAAGAAAAATAACTTGCAGGCAGCTGCAGTGTCCTTCAACTGACTGTTAGCCATTCTTTCCTTCCTGGGCACAGGGTGGTACTGTAAATTGGTCTGATGCTTACAGGAGCTCTGTGCAACTTCACTGGAGACAGGTAGGCAGAGAAACCTAGAGAGTCTGCTTGCAGCTGCCTTTGTGAAAGCACAGCTTGCCATCACTCCTCACTGGACTGGATGTATTTATTTTAACTATTTTTATTTTGTTAAAATGCTCTTGCAACTTAGCATCCTCTGTTTTCCTCCCAACCAGCTCTTTATGCATACAAAAGGTTTATCAGCTCACTGTTATTATTACAGCTCGGTTACACTCCAGCATAGCATCACCGAGTGTTGTCCCACAGGCTAGTTATAGGCATGGCATTCATTTTACACAAAGAAACTCAATAATTAGTTTCAAAGAACATCATTTCTATCTACCAGATTGGTCAAACTTAAAAGGCCAATCTTTCTTCATGGCAGTGCTTTCTGCTATAAAGTTTTCAAAGGAAAGAGGGATTTTTTTTTAATCTCTGTTTAGGTGGAAATGGCAATTAGGATGCTGTCCGTAACACTGGGAGCGCACTTCATCTTGCAGAATAGTCACCCAGATCTCTGTGTCCCTCGAGCATCTGCCAGGGCTTTGGAGCGGTGATATACAGAACCACAGTCCTTCACGCGTGTTTCTGACACTTCATCCTCTTTCATTCAGTGACTTCTGCTGAAGTTTGCTGGTTTGTACTCGGGAAAACTTTAAGATGACACTACCAAATGCTTCTCGTTTCCACGTGAATGAAAAGCACACAGAATGGTTATATGCTTTGTCACAAACTTTTTTTTACCGGAAAGACAGCTGAAAACATCAGACTAGTATCATTTAATGAGATTTGGATTCATGGGCTGTACATGTTAGCTTCCCTGCTGAATGCATCTGTGTGTTTAAATTTATATTTACATCAGTTTTTAAGCTGACTTTCTTGGCAGCTGGATTTAGCTAGGTTTGGAGGAATTGCATAAAACATACGTACCAGCTCAGATTCACACCGTGTAAAAATCCAGTGAAGCTGGAGTTGCATTCAGGGTGGTAAACCACCAAAAATTAAACTGTATGGACTGATTACAGCAGAGAGGAATTTAAAGAAAAACTGCTTAATACTGATTTTTTCAGTCTGCTTGGATTTAAGGTTTTCCTTTTTATTCATTTGATTGTTAGTTTTCTTCTTTTGCAGTTATGCGTTTCCTATTGTACTGAAAAAGACTGATTAAAAAAAAAAATGGATTTTTTACTTACCCTGTTCCATCATCTCCAGAAGGCCTTTCTTAATGAGTTCATCCCGACCTTGTCGTGCTGTCATCTTCTTCTCCAGCACTGCAAGAAGTAGTAGCATGACACAGCACCAGTTAACAACAGAATATTCGTATAACTCAGTGAGAATGCTGCAATGGGGAAGTTCCCTCTAGTCTCAACTATTGCGTGCTTGGAAAGCACTGCAAGGAATCTGGGGGGAGCATGGACTGGTCAGCCTGTTTTGGACCCTTTCCTTTTTTAACATAGTAAAATCACCCCCATGTAGAGCTGAGATTTATGATCTAATCTGCTGCCTGATCACTCTGGATGCAGAATAACAGGGGTGTTAGAGCCTTCCTGCTGTTTGATATGGTATGTTGGAGCTGCCTCAGGGGGTGCTGTCCCTCCCAGGGACACTCCATGGTGTACCAGGCAAGTGGAGGGAATTGCACCACCCTATCTTAGGAGAAGGCAAGTGAGTTTGTCTCCTCACTGATCTCCTGGGACATCCCTGGAGACTAGCGAGAGCGTGCTGTGCTGTGTGCTGGGCTCCTCCACTGCAGAGACAGCTGCTCGAGGGAAGGAACTTTACATGCTATAGCTCCCTCCTGTCACTTTTCATAACGTTATTGTGACCTATATAATCTTCACCCCAAATAAAAGGGGTGGTGATACTTGCAGACATAAATGTAGCCTATTAGGAGAAGGGACAGCCCATGAAAAGCAGTCTGTTGAGGCTTGTGCTTCACTCTCATATTTTGACCTTTTTTTCTAAATGTATTATATTGTATTTTATAGAGAGTCAGCCTATATGGGCTTTTTCTAGCCTTAAACGTTATTAATTTCTAACATGCTGGAATCTCGAGCTAAGCTTTGCTTTGTGCAGCATCAGACTGTCGTTCTCGTTGTACCTGCAGAGGTCTGCTTTAGCTTCTCATTTTTCTTTTTCCTCCACTTCCACGGTTTGAAGATCCTGCCCAGTGTTGCCAGTTTGCTGTTTCTCCTCACTGGCGGAGTTCTAATCCCTGAGACCAAGTAGTCAGAACGCATTGCAGGGGACTGCTCCATCTCATCTGAGAAGGGAAGAGAGGAAAGCTATCAGTTAGACCAAATGCTTCAGCATACCCTTAAAAAGGGGAGGTGAATGGAGGCTCCTCAACTAACAAGCATTTGGTCTAGTCACCGCGGTAAGCAGTATAAGACTTTGTCACTGCATTGTTGGAAGCGGTGGCCAGGCTGAGGGACACCAGCCAGAGGCATTGAACCTTGCTGTGCCAGCCTGGTGCTTCCTGCCAGCTGCTCTCCTGACTGCAGGCTTGCACAGTACCTGTCTAGATGCCAAATACTTCAGTATCTCCACTGCTGCTGTTCCTCAGGGATTTATCAAGGCTATTAGGCCCATAGAGAGGGGGAAGTGCTTAATTTGTCCACCCTATGCTTTATTCCATCTCTTTCCTGACTTTGACCATGCCTGGTACTCACCAAGGGAATGGTGTTACTCTCCCTCCCAGGGGCTGTGTAACTGTGTATTACAGCCTTTTGAAACGTGGAGAGCTGGGTGCTCCTGAGAGCTTTAGTAGGAGCAGTAGAAATTTAACACATCTGCACATTAGGCCCACGCAGACTCCAGTTAATCACATAAATGTAACATTCATTTAGAAAAATTTAGACCTTTATGGAAAGCTGAGAGTATGTGAGAAAGCTCGGTCCCTTCTGAATTCCCAGCTTCCAGTTCTGTTCTCAGGTCACAGGATATTGCTGCCTTTTAAATGAACTCTCTTCACATAAGCTAGCACAGAACACACTGACTCCTGTGAGCTAATGCTTTTCTATGAGAATGGTTTGTTTGATATGTGCTACATAAATAAAATCTTACAACTATTGTGCAAATTTATTCCTTGAGGAAGCTAAGGGGAAAATTCTTTCCCTCTTGTCCTGCCAAGCCACAGGAATTCACAGATAATGTTTCAGCTGGAAAAGCAGTTTAGGTATTTTTAATATTTTGTCTTGAAAATACACTCAAAGTTTTGCTTATAGACAAATCTTGTGTGAAACAATATACACTGACTATTCACAGTTGTGTGCTGGCCAGTACCACGAAAGAAAGTAGCCCCGTTCTATAAATGGTGTGATTGATGGCTTTATTGAGAGTTGTACTGGAGCACCAATACAGGGACTGTTGAAGGAGCAGCTGCCATCAGTTGTCAGACGTGGTACGTGAATAAAAACTGAATGACAATTTGTATTTTTGCAACAATCACTTATGACCTAAACAAGCAATGTGGAGCTATGAACATAAGCACATTTCCAAGTAATTTCTCTCTGGAAAAACATTTATCATAAATTGCTTTATGACTGCAAGATAAAAACTATACGGTGTCTTCTAGGCTTTGTTTTTAAGTTAACAGGGCAAAAATGCTTAAATCACAGCATGGAGGTGGGGATTTCCAAGTAAACAGGAAACAGTTTTTGGAAGATTATTAAACACAGCAGGGGAATGAACACATTCCTCCTCTTCCATTTAATTTTGAAAATACTGGTAAGAGAGATGAATCATTCAGTGGAGACAAACTGAAAACTTGGCCACGTGAACTATCAGAACAGAGAAAAGGCTGTAACATTTTTTTTTTTTTTTTGCCTCTCTTGTTGTACATGCCCAGTGAATTTCTCTTTCAATGTAGTGAATTTACAGTATCTTTTGTCACATTCCATAGAGTTTATATTCTGTTTAATTTAGAATAGATTTTAAATGTACATAAAAATATCTTTTTGTTTTTGAAAGAATCGTGTCTACCCAAGGTGATGTTTATGGTTTACAGTTTGGAGGTCAATATTAAGAAGTTGAGAACAGAAACCAGCACAGGAACTAACACAGAGGGAGGGCAGTAGCCTATAGACCACAGCTGGAGTGCCAAGATATCATGCTTCTTCCCTAATTGCATATTCAATAATAAGAAGTATCACAGAAATAAGCTTTGAAGAAGTAGAGCTGCTCTTGATTACAGAGATGGCAATGAGAATGGAAAATGGCAGGGTAGATCTGCTATTAATTTGCTATTATGATTGCTTTAAAGCTGTAATAGAAGCCTCAGAAAATAACATTTGGCCATTGCTTGTGACATTCCTTGAGTGGGAATGGAAACGTTCACAAAATTAGCTCATCTCAAAAGAGCTGTAGATCAGCCTTAAATCAGAGCCTTGCCCCTGGAAGCTTTTCCAGTGGCGTAGGACAGCCTGAGCTCAGCCATCCCTGTCTGTGCTTGTGAGACTGCTCTGCTGCTTGAACACTTCCTATCATCCCAGGAACTTCCCAAGCATGTAAGTGAAGATTAAATAAGAATCTGATTTAAAGCAGTACCTTGGCAAGTTGCTGGTCCTGCTGCATTTCATTCAGGATGTAGGTGTCTGCAAAGTGTTTTAGGCATCATCCACATGTTTTATTGAACACCGGTAGCATGAGATCACTTTGCTGTTTTTGCCAGATAACAGGGGTTTTAGATGGAACCAGGAAGTCATTCAATTCCAAACCTGTGTGTCCCTAGCAATGTTTATTATCCCACATATTCCCCTAGGAAAGAGAATGGGGAGATATTGCAAAGGCACTAAGAATTCCTTAAATGCCCTGCCATGGTCAGTGCTTCTGTAGTTTCCACCAGCCCTGTAAATGGGATTTGTTCCATCCCCTTCTGCCCTCTTGGCTCTGGAAATGTAAAGATTTATACCTTAGACTGGTTACAGATGAAATACAGATAGAAATCAAACATCAAAGAAAAGATAGTAGCTAAAACAAATGTTCCAGTGGAGGTTTTCATAGGCTTTTTAAATATATTAATGCTTTCTCAGATGGTACAGACAGTTCTTAAGCAAATGGTTTTATCACCTGGTACATTCTCACCATATGCAGTTCCTACACTGTACATTTGGAGAGATGGACACAAATAAAAATAGACAGAGACACAGTAAGACAGATGTCCTGAAGTCATAAATAACAAGGAAATGGTCTCACTGGCAATAAGAATCGCAAGAAAGCCCTTGGAGCTCCTCATTTCTAGTCAGTTCATTTCTTCTTGGGTGTGGGTTGGCTGCTTGGGAGATAAGAAGTTGACAGCACAAAAAGCAGTTCCCACGTACAGCAATGAATACTGCAGGAGCAGGCGCATCTAAATATCAGCCAGCTCCCGCAGCCAACAAGCTGCCAAGACTTGCCAACCCTCCAACCGCGCGGTGAAGTATTCAGCACATTTTTTAATCTGCAGTCAATATTTTAATTATGCTAACTGTTCTGTGGAATAAAGTGGTTATTTCTCCCTGAGCCTGATAGCCTGGGGCCAGACCATGCAATTACATGGAGGATGTCTGTGAAATATAAACAGCCAAAAGCCAAATCAGGACTCTCAAAATGAGCAGGGAGAAATGAGCAACAGCTTAACTAGCTGTGTAACGTACAAGGATGAGGGACGGGCATTATACAGGACTGAGTGAGCACAAGCCTAACCCACAGCACACCAGCCCGATGCTACCCAACGCAGGGATGCCAGGCTCTGCTGGGCCATTACTGCTGAGATGGACTGGTTGGTCCCAAGGAGATGGTGGTCAGCCTTGCTAGGCCAGAGCATTTAGCTCTGACTGGAGCTCGTTGGCTTTTTCTATTGAAATTAGTGGTAAGTCCCTGGTGTACCCTGTTGAGGGCGAAGGCCCGTGTGCTGGAGCTCCACATCCAAAACAAACTCCTCGTGTCACGCAGTTGTCAGCTGCTCAGCGTGTGTCAAAGGGATGGCAATGAACGTGGCTGTGCTCCTGCTGTTGGTGCCGGGCAAGTGTTTCTCACAGTGCTAGCTGGGGTGATTCCTACAGCTCCTGACGTTGGCCAAGAGTATGAATGGTTTGATGTCTGAGACATCACATCAGGCAAGGGGAGAGGCTCTGACCTGCTGGGTATTGCTCTGCAGTACTGCTCTGGGCTGCAGAACATACCGGGCAAGAGAGAAGAAGGGAAGAGACCGTGATAGTCATGATATTTGGCTGCAGCGCCTGACCCCTCACAGAGTCTGAGCATCTGCAGCTTCCGTCTACTTCGGTAGCACTTGTGGTTGTTCAGCATTTCTGAAAAATGCTCTATTGGTTTCTTCTTTAAAATGTTGTGGTAACATAAATATGCTACTCTTCCTGTCACCCTCTTCTCTATAGGAATTGGGTGTGCATCGTGCAGTTTTCCTACACAAAGAAACTCTCCCTGTCAAGTCCTGACTCTATCCCATCCAGACTCCTGCAGAAGTAGGGCAAGTCTGCTGCGAGTCCTGTCAAGTCTGAGTCGTGGATGTGTGATGGAAGAGTGCCCTAGGCCTGCACATAGCCTTCATGTGTACAGTGGATGGTTTTGGTGCTGAGATGATGATGATGTTGGGGTGATAAGTGTTGTGAAACTGACTATTGGGTTCAGTCGGTTGAGTCTAACTTTTTTTTTTTTTTTTACGGTAAGCCAAAGAGACACTTGAATGATGCCGGGGTTGCTGATTACAGCATCTGCAGGCTGATGCGTGGCAGCGGGGCACATCGGGAATGCAGAGCTGAGGTATCCTGACCTTGCCCTGGAGGGGGGCTGTAAGGGACTTGGGGTGCCCTTTTGTGAATACACAAATTGCGCCAAGAAGTTTATGAGAAGATGAAGGATGCTGAATTCTTACGTGCTGAGAATTTGTTAACTTCAGTTCATGGTAATGGAAGTTGTGCCTTTCTAAATCCCCCGTGTACGCTTTTAGGAGAAGGGCCGCTGAAAAATCTGCAACCTGCAGGCAGTTTAAAAATAACACAGCAGAGAAGAGCTGCAGGCAAATTTGTAAGGCAGGCGTGCTCCGTTTTCTGATGTATTGGTTTGTAATGCAGCTCTGCACGTTCCCCCCTTTCTTGTGACTGCATCCATCTTTGCAACCCAGATACAGAGGGGAAAAAAAGGAAAAAGAGGTTCACTTTGGTCTACTCCAGAGGGTAGAGACAGTGAGTGGAATCAAAATGACCTTTTCAGCTTTGGGGATAGATGTGCCTACTACTAATGTCAGTGCTGCCTAGAATTAGTGTCTGCCGCTAAAAAGGACGCGAAGGAGGATGTCACAGGGAGAGCTGAACTTTTAAAGGGTTCGTGTCTACTGCTGGTCAGTCCTGAATCGTGCAACCCAGACAGTTGTGATGTTAGCCAAGAAACAGCACTTCTCTACAAGGGGTGCTCTATACAAAGAGCACCTTTTTATCTAGTGAGAGAAACCTGTAGGTGGAAGAAGGAAGAAAGGTTGTCTTGGTTTTAAAGTAAGGACTATCCTGAGCTCTGGCAGAGAGAATTAGCAGCAGGAATAACCCCCTTGCCTTAGTTCAGCATCCTAAAAGCAGGAAGAACTGAGCGCAATGATTGGGTTTCCAGTACAGGGGCAAGTTGTTTGTGTCTAGAGCCTTTGAATACTTCTGTTATGTGCCAGAGAAGCAGAATTCAAACTGAAGGGCTTTTTATTGCACTAGTTAGATGTTTCCTGTGATGGAGCTCTTCCTTGTTCTAAAAATGTTTTCTGTCACCTGCATTTCTGCAGACATGCTCTCTTTGTGAGCTCTCCTTGAAAGAAAACTGCAGTGGAATGTTCCAGGTTGAAAGTTTCTATTTCAATTTTTTTGAACACACAGAGTTTTGATTTTTCCAATTTTGAATGACTATTAGAAATCAGAAATGAAAATTAGAAATGAGAAAAAAGCTTTTGGTGAACCTGCAATTTATTTAATTTGTGAAGGATTTCAATTGTATTTGGAGCTGTGAATGTTTCAATATTGTTTTGCTTTGGTTTGGAAAAAATCTACACTGAATACTCTGTAAAACAGAAAACCTAGTTCCTGACAGTTTGTTTATTTAGAAAAGGCAAGGTACATTATTGAATGTAATCATAAGCTTGTTCTGGATGCACAGCTGCTGACACATCATATTTGTTACACCAGAAAAATATTAAAACAAAGTAGGGAAAATTACAGGACTGAGGTGCAAGTTCAGACATTTACCTAGCCAGGTTTTTAGTTTATGTATGGTCAACAGTGCAGATGGAATTGGCTTAAATTCTTATCTCTCTGTCCTCAGAACTGTTATCAGTTAGAGAATCACATGCTCATGATTTCACCTCACCCAGTAGTTTAATCCTGTAGGGACGCAGATGGATGGTGGGCCAGGTCCAGCCACGTGATAACTATGTCATTCATTGAGTTACCTTTGGGAAAACCTGACATACTGAATTTGTGCAGACTTCAGACCAAAGGAGATACATAAAGGCAGGGTGAAAATACTGAGAAAAAAGGCAGAATGACAAGAGGGAGTAGAATCCTGTGTGGGCACCATACCCAAAACAGCCCTGGGCTCAGCTTCCATTGAGTACAGGTTTTTCCTGGGCTGTATCACCTTTCTTTTAGCCAAGGAGTCTGAGTCCTGATTAGGTTTTTACACTTACGCACGTGAAAATGCAAGTTACTGCGCTTTCCTTTCTACCTTTCATGTGGGCTCCAGAGCCTGCGCTTCCATTTTCACTTCAAACTCGACTGTTTGCCATGTATCTTTGTTCTATGATTTCCACTGCTCTTTAGTACGTTAAATTATGATTTAACATTTTTCTTTAATTGAAGGAGAGAAAAAAAACAACATGATTTGTGGGTGGTAGGAGGGGGCTGCCTGTGCTTGTAAGGAAGTTTATTTCCATTGTCATGCTCTGCCTCCCTTCAAAGTATTTGGATTTCAAAACCAGCTTTAGCTGATATGAATGGGGAAACAGATTATGCTTATCAAAGGAAAGAGAGCAGGGAAGTGCCAACTCCAGCTAAATCTCTTAGATAAAAATACACTTTATATGCTTGAGATTTGTGATTTCTTCCAGAAAACGTTCCTTCGGGAAGTTGACATATCACCTAACAGCGTTACTGCTGTATGAGCCAAGGTGCAAGGAATTAATCGGGAACCTTTCATGCTTTTGGATCATTGTGTCAAGTCCCAATAGCACTTGCCATAATTTACAATGCACAGTGTGACGTTAGCAGTTCATTAACAAAATAAGTTTTTCAGTGTTTGTGTAAAGGAACCCAAACATACTTTACCTGGATAAGGAAGAACTAAATAACAGTAAAAAAAAAAAAAAAATGAGACTAATGAAGGATTGCTGTATAATCACAGGTAACTCAGTTACCTGACCCTGTACAGTATCTTCTTTTCAGAGGGGAAGCTTGATGTTTGCATGCTTCACACCACCCAGTGAGAACTTGCTCAGGCAGCACCAGAGCAGCATCTCCTGATATTTAAAAAAATCCATTCAAATAAAGTCAAACGAGCACCATCTCTACAGAGGGCCAAGAGCCAGGCTGTGCACCGAGCCTCGTGCATCCATCCTGCATCTGCAAGGGGTTTTGTACCACAGGTGCTGGAAATTCCCAGGGCTGGGTGTTTTCCCCAGGCCTCCCTGGGAGGTGCTGTTCTGCAGGACAACGGGAGGCCAAGCCCAGGAAGTGCAGGAATGACTTGAATTAGGCTTTGCCCTGGACTCATCATAGTAAAGCTGTTGTCTGGTCTGCAGGACCAGTGTTGCATCACCTACAGTTGTTTAATTAGCTGTAGTCTGGCTGTAAACTTGTTGAAATGATGTTTTTAATAGCTTCCCCAGGGAGTTGCAGGATGAAACATACCCCTTCCTGTCTCCAAGAGGCACCTTCCAATTCATTTCACTGCTGCTTATCCCTGATAGAAGTTACATTTAGAGGGAATGTACCACCCAGGGAAGTCATCCTGTAATAGCCCATACTTTCTAAAAGGTAACGATGTGTTGCTTTTTTTTTTCTGGGATTCATACCCCAGAACCAACCTATTTGGAGTTTCTTCTGTCTATGGGAGTCAATGCCTGTCACATATACAGTCAGCTGTTACTTTGATATACATCCCAAACCTGTACATTAGAGAAATAACCAGATCCTCATGTCCTATGTGCTTTCATGCCCCTGTAATTAAATGCATTGTTTCCTTTCTTGAATGCACCACAGGTCTCTTTTGGTGCTCTGTCACTGTTTAATGTTACTACTGCAGGTAGAAAACATTCTTGTGAAATGGAAGAGCATCTGCTTTTTTTTTTTTTCCCTTTATCGCTTCTGCTGCTTTGCGCTTTCACTTTCCTTACAGCCAGTGGCAAAAAATGTGCATTAGTCGACAGTCTCTGATGCAATGCATACTCAAGGCCTGTTACACAGAATAGGATAGAGATTTGGAAGAAGAAATATGTAGACGACAAAAACGTGACATAACACAGAACAGCTACAGAGGAAGGTAGTATAGAAAATGGGTGTAGTGACTGAATTCAACTTTCGTCTAAAGGTTATGCATCTAATTTGGCTCCTTGTAAAACTGTTATAAAGTTGCCAGCAGGTTCTGTATTTGGTTGGAATGTAAATTGCAATGAATGCCTTCTTCGGAGGTCGTATCGCCTGAATGAGTGGTTAAATACATTCTAGAGATGGCTTGGTCTCCTGCACGTAACATTCTGTAAACCTGAGAGGTATGTGTGGGAAATACTTTAGTTTTAAAGTTCCAGTTGTTCTACATTCTACTCGTATTTTCCAAAGAGGCAATTATACTAAATAGTAGTCAAAAGAAAGCGAGGTACCACAAACCCTCTCATCCACAATGTCATTGAAAAGACACACGTGTGTATGCATACGCACAGAGCAGAGGGTCAGACAGTACAAAGTCCCCAGAAGCAAAGGCTCATTAAGTCTCTCACCTGTTAAATCTTGTGTTAAACACTGTCTGCTCCTTATTATGGCACTATCATGAGGCTCAGGTAAGGTCTTTAAAGCACTAATCAGCCAAAACTACAGCATGCTTAAATGTAGAGAGCTGAGTATCTTTAAAAATTAGTGAGGGAGGTCCACACTCAGACTTGAGATTGTGCTTCCAAATGGATGGGCTCTGGTTAACAATCTTTGAAATGATAGTAGAGCGGTGTGCCTTCTAGAATGAAATTCTTCTGTGATCAAGGGCCAAGAAAATAAGTGCTTATCAAATTTACTGTAGTAATTGTCACTGTTTGTCTGGAACAGATCCACATTCTATTCCTAATGGGAATAGTAGGATCTTCAGGGCAAGGAATGAGCGTGAAAATGACTCAAAATGCATAAAGCTCTCTCCTCTGCAGCTCTTGGAATGGCTCCATACCGGGATGTTTTCTTCTTGTATTATAGGACCTAGAAAAAACAAACTACCGAGCTGTAATCTTTGTCCTGCCCCCAAAATAGAGACAATGTCCCACATGGTAACAACAAAATGGGAATTTGGCAGGAGAATAGCGAAGATCTCCATCCGTTAGCGTGCTCTGTCACCCAGCAGCCGAGCAGGGAGAACAACTATGAAAGTAACTGCGATTCCTTCTGCTACTATATTGTGCCGGCTGGGTCTGCATTAGCAAGTAGTGCAGACCATTAGAAGTGGCCTGTGAACAGCTGGTGCTGAGGTCTCAACATCCGATGGCTTGCAAAAAGTATGGCATTTGTTAGGTGCTGTAATCCTGTGACTCTTTAACTTGACAGAGAACGAGCTTTTTCCTTACAAAGTGCAAAGGAAACAAGATTATTCTTTAAAAGCAAAAATGCCAACCAAAGTAAACAACTATCCTTCCAAAGATCAACTAAGAATTCTTGTATTTTCTTTCCAGAGGAAGGATGGAACTCATTATTTCTCTTACTAAATTATGAGCTTCCAAGTCCTTAAAAACACATGCAAATTCCTGTGAGTTGGTACTGAAAGTCACTGACTTTCAGCAAGACTGCCTCTTAAATTAATGGTAAACAGAAACTGTCTCATGTTTTAGCCCATATTACAGCTTATCTACAACGTCCATGTACTACACTTGTCTGCATTTCTCCATGTCCAGAATAGCATAAATCGTCCTGCGCCCTTCAACAAGACATCACTAACTTATGGCTAACTGAAGGGCAAAGTACATTTGCAAAACACTGAAATCAGTGAAATTGCTATACATAAATTAGTGAAGTACATATAGTGACAATTTTGAACTTGTTAGAATGATACTATAATTGTAACATAAAAGCAACTTTATTCTATTGCCCAGCTGGACAAGTTTTGTTTAGCGTGTTCTTTTCTGAGGTTTGTAGTGCACTGAATTTAGTGGGGAAAGGGCTTTAAATTTAACCAGAGTTCTACTGATTTCATTCACTGGAGTGAGTCTGTGTGCAGTTCAGTGCAGGAGCTGAGTTTTGTGTTAATTTCTGACTTCTTGAAACATGCTGTCCACACAAACTAGATAATTGTTGCTAAAAACAAGTCAGCAAATGCATTATAAACATTTCTTGAAATGGCTGCCTTTGAACAAAGGGGAGAGAAATGCCTCAAATACCATTTTAATCCTCATGTTATTTTCAAGGAGAAACTATGTGCTATTTAAGTTGTACTGCTTACAACAATTGCAAAGGTCACATAATAAACTTCAGCGATACGTTTGCAGATGGTTACTATTTGGAAAATTAGGCAATAGTATGTACAAGTTTGAAGTTAATGACTACAGTGCTGACATCATTTTGGAAGGAACTACCTTAAACTGGAACAAACAGAAGAGCAAGAGGTAGCACACAAACATATTCAAAGCAGGTACAAAGAATACTGTGAGAAACTGCTGAGAAATCACCTTTTGATATTGTAGAAGTCTGTTAGATAGCAGCATTTGTAAAGGTTCTCCACATCTGCCGTTATGTGCCTGGAAGGTTTCCCTAAGCGTTACCATGTGGCTGAGGCATCGGGCATCATCCTGCTCACCCTAGGTCAGCCTGCGCATGAGACAGGAGAGTAACTCTGACTTGCACAAGAATGTCCTACTCAGAGATTTTGCCGTGGCTTTGTCAAGACAACAAAGTGGTAGGGGCTGGTGTGGTGGGTGTGGAGCATCTTAAATCTGTCTCAGTATAACAAGCCCTCTCTGTACTGTGTTTCATGTACATACCGAAGTTACTAGTCAAAATCCTGTTCTGAACGTTTTGTCTGAGCAGGTAAGGCTTGCCCAGTCCTAGACTTACAGACTTCATGGGTGCTGTAATGGTGTAAAACAAACAACAACAACAAAATCCTGGTGGGATACTATAATATTGAGATGTGTCCGGGGAGCACACAATTACGATTCAATTTTGCTGGTTAGTGGCTATGCAAAAGAACAAAAACAGACTACCATTTGCAAAATTAAGAGCATGTCACAAAGCTCTGTTGCTCTTCTTTGTACGGACAAGTTTGTGGGGTTTTGTTTGTTTGTTTTTGGTTTGTTTGTTTGTTTTAACAATAACAGTCCTAGGCAGTTCTTTGGTCTCCTAACTGCTTGTGATTTTCATTTGGTCATGTTTTTGAGAAGGAATCATCTAATGAATGTTTTTCTAACATTTGCCTTTCATCAGCAAGAATACTTGGACTCTGTCCCCTTGATTCCTTCTTTCTCTCCCTTTTTTTTTTTAATGTGAAAGGGGTAACCAGATCTCTGAGAAAACCTTCATTTTAAAACCACTATAGAAAATGGACTGAATTCTATTTCAACATGAGTTTTTTATTAAACAAGTAAATAAGAGTCTTGTTCACTTCAACCATATCATGGGCCTGTTTTTATAAGTCTCAAAAAGCCCAAGTATCATGGAAGGAAAAACAACAAGGAATATTTTTTAGCCCGTCTGACCTAAATTTATGTATTTTTTAGTTCTTCCAAGAGGAAGAGAAGTGGAATAACTATTCCCTCATCTCAGTTTCTTTTCAGCTTTCATGTTTTAGCTGTGTTCTCAGCTGCTTGCATGAGTCATGGAGAGCTGGAAACAGAGACCCCTCCTGAATATCATAATATCTGCTTCCTCCTGAGGAACCCTATGAGTGTTTGGGGTATACCACTAAAAAGCCACAAAAATCTCCTGGAAGCTTCTTTGTGCCAGAAACCTACTTGGGTGCTAATAGAGGAAGTGCCAATATCTTAACTTCAAAAACTGATTACTAATGAGTGTAATGAAAACTAAGATATTTAAAGATTTCCATGTTGCTGTCTTGAAACGTATGCCGTTGCTCTTTGGTATTTGCAGAGGCTTCAGACTGCTGTTGACTTTGTGGATCGTTTTGTGTAATGATGGTATTGAATTTCACTTGTCTAGGCACAATTTGGATTTGATCCTGTGATGTTCCAGGAAACACTAAAATCCACAGGCTCTTATGAGAACTGAAAGGATGTTCAGTGCTTTGCCAGGCTGATCCAGGCTATTCCAGGCTAACATGCATCATTGTCTACTCCTTCCTATACAGTGTAAGTTATATCCAAACTAAATCTGATTGGAGCTGCCTTTAATACTGTATTTAGAAACAGCAGGGGAGGTTCAGGGAAGAAATCCATTCTTCATTCTGAAATTCCTTAACTTCATTTAGAATAAGCCAGATCCCTCATAATTTGGCTTGTGTCTAGACTGAGCAGATCATATCAAACCAGGTCAAGGATTTTGTGCAGTAATAAAGAAAAAAGAGAGAAAGGTCAATTTACACAGGCGTAAACCAAATTCATTGGCAGGTCAAATGGAGTCATACAGAAAACAGAACAGTAAAAAAAAAAAAAATGTGGTGAAACACAGTAGCAAGGGAAATTGGTATCAAATGTTCCTGTCAGCTCTACTGCATTTATAGGCACGTCTTATGCCTTATACTGCCCTGTTTTAATCATGTTAGCTTGAGTCTATCTGTCTCTAATATGGACCTTCAGTCCTAAATGCCTGAACATGAGGTCAGACACATGGTTTGTCACGCTGAAATTACACCTCCCCGTCAAAGACTATTGCCTTCCTCCCTGAGCTACCTTTCCTCTTCTCTATATCAGTCCTGCTTTTACACCCAACTCAGTTTTTTGCTATCATTTCACCATTCGTACAAATCTGGCTGCTTATCCTGCACGCAGCCTTCTCTCCTGCCCAGTACAGTTTGCTGATCCTCTGGACAATAACAGTCTGACTGTAATCAAGACTATGCAGGAAGAACCTTTCTTCTCAGAGAAAGCTTTTAGACATTGCAAGTATCCAGGATTGGTTTACCACACTGGGTAATGAAGCAGAGCTAAAAATACCATATGTTCCTTTGACATCGCCCATTCATTACAATAAATGACTGAAATTTCTGTGACTGCAGAACAAAACATGTTTTATGTTTTTGCTTTTAAGTGAAGCTGTGTATAAAGCTCTTTACCACTTGGACTATCCTCTTAGTGTTTTACATAAGAGGATAACAAAGTTTATTTGGAAAAGGCAGAGAAGCCTAAGGCTTGTTTTCCTCTCATTTTCTTAAATGAATGAGGAGAGATCTTAGAGTGTGAGCTCACGGAATTGTAACTGGACAAATTTTCTCCATTATGCCTTATAGTGAGGAAATGTGTTGAGGCTGCCCTTCTGAACATCACCCATTATTGGCAATTCACTGCACTGGATAAGCAGAAGTCCTTTCAATCATCTGCAAGCCTCCTATGCAATCTGTATAAGTCTGTTTCAACAACTGAGATGAGATTATCAAAGCATGAGAAAGAACTGACACATAGGACCAGATTGTTTGAAGATGTTTATTTTAAGCCATTTCACGTAGTCTCATTCACTATTTTTGTTTTTTGAACTCGGAGAATTTTTTTTCCCTAGTAATTAAAAGTCTGAAGGCGGGCACTCTTGCCTGCACAATGAAGTAATTTACAATATTTTAAAAAGTATTAAAAAGAAAAACTCAATTTCTTCCTTTCAAGTGCTGAAATGATCTCCTGGTGCTATTAATAGAAGAGCCTTTCTCTGTGGAAAATTTATTCTTCTATTTAAAGCTACTGGGGAGAAGCTTGAAAGAACGAAAAATGATTCTGACATCTGGCTATCAGTATGGCCTTTGGATGCTAAGTTCAGATAGTGCCTTTAAAATAAATCCGTTTATTTGGAAATAAGGCAGAATGATCACCAAGACATCCTTTCCCCACACAGCTGCTCGCAGCGGCTGCACGCTTGCTGGAAGCCCACCCAGCTTGTCTCTTAGTGCTGAGGGAAGCAAATCAGAGGATACTGGATTGACAGCACTGAAAACCATAGATCTTTGTTTATGCAAAGCAATAGGCATGGCTAATGAAGCAGCATACCTTCCCCACACTGCTGAGCAGTGAAGCCTGACCTAAACGGCCCGTGATTAGCAGAGCAGGCGTTAGTCTGTCCCCAGGATCTTCCTGCAGAGGTATACTGATACCAGCTGCGATGGCATTTTGTGTGGGCATAGGACTAAGAATTCCTGTCACGATAAATCAGCAAACAGAACACCTCCCCAGGAGTTTAAAGAGGGCATTTTGTACCGGATAGCTCATGTCCTGCTTCTGTTAGACTCTAGTACTTTGACACGTGCTGGCGCTCACTGATTTTGTTCACATGCCGCCCTCACGGCCTGGGTGCCATTCTAGCAGTTTGCTCTGGAGTTGTGAGAGTTACATGTCTTGTGCATTCCTGGCAGGATCGCTCAGAGAGATCATATTTGCAAAAACACATGGGTACGTTACCCATAATATGCCATTCACTGTAAAACCACCAAAACCAGAACAGAATGCTTAAGCTGAAAATAAAACATCTTATGGTTTCATTCTTTGTTCTGTTTAATAAGGAAATGGAAACGAGATATTTGTAAATGTACAGTGAGGCATTGTGCTAGAGATCTCTGAGCAACCCAAACAAGCCAGGGTGCTTGACTGTCACTGCAGCATTCCTGCAGCTACGAGCTCTGGAACGGGGAGCTGAGAAGCACTGCCCATGGATAGTGTGCTGGATGGGAGGAGCTGTATATTTCAATGGTGTTGAAGTAGATACAACAGCTCAGGTACCCTAACACAGCTTCTTTTCCACTAGGTAGACAAACCCTTAGAAGATACAGACATAAACAAGTAAGCCTTGGATTATAAAGTCTTGGGCTGGTATCCAATAAATCCAGTTTTAGGGCATTTAGTGTCAGATCAAAACTATCCAGGCCCAATAATACAATGTGCAGACCAAGTAAAAATTAATTCTGCTATTTCCAATGTGTTCAAAAAATATTGATCAGTCAACTTTGTTCCAGCAAGCTTTTTGCTGGATCTGGTATCGTTTGTCTGTGCCACTTGTGCTTTATGCCATGTCAAGTATTGTCTCTCTTCCCACAGTTGGCATCAATCTGGCATAAAAGCAGAGTTGGCATAAACTCTACAGCACAGCTCAGGCTGATTTGACAGAAGTATGATCATTTGCCCATGCTTGATCTGGATGAAACCTGTACTGGTGGTCAAAACAATCGTGCACAGATCTGGTGTTAATATCAGCCTCTTGCACGACGACAGATCCTGCCTGTGCCAGAAGGTGACATGAAACTGATGGAACGTCTCTGCCTGCTGCCCCGGCACAGAGGTCTGGGCGGTGAGAAGCAAAACGCGACATCACATGGTGGCTCTGGTCCCCGCACAGATTGCTTGTGCTCAGTGACCTCAACCTTCAACAGCAGCCGCATGCTGCACGAACAGCAAGGAGAGTATTTGCACAGGGCGTGAGCCTTGCTGTGCAGCTGCATCCAGGCAGCAGGGACAGCTCCATTTTCAGAGCAAAACAGTCCGCCCTTGTCCTCGTGTTTGCTTTTCTTTGGTTTTGGCCTCTTTGATTATGCACTGCAAATACACACGTGCTCCATCCTCACCAAATTTGGTAGATATCCTATATTCTCATGTAGGTCAGAGTGAGAGAGGGTTTGGGGCTTGATTTTAGGGTGGCATGATCAGTATCACAGATATTCTAAATTCAACAAAGCCAAATTCAACAGACTTCTTTTTTTTTTTTTTTTTCCTCCTGGAGTTGGCAGAAGGGCAAGGGGAGAAGGGCAGTACTTAGTATTTAGTCAACATGAAAAATGAAAGCTTTGACAGTTGAGCATCTCCCAAGCCAAAACTGGCCAAGCCAGCTGAAAGAAACCAACTGTTCCTGTTTCAAATTGCAAACTTTTCTTATTTGTTGAAAATGTTCCAGGGTGGCTGCAGGTTGTGCTGAGCCTGCCTAAAGGCAAGTTTAACTTATGTTTTGACCTTTTAAGAAAAAAAAAAAAAAATGAAAAAGAAACAGCTCTCTTCCTGCATTATGCTCTTTGGCACTCAGCAAATAAATTGTAGCATGGTAACTGTAAAGCCACTTGGGACATATGAACTCTTCAGGAAAGTGATCTTCAGCATTTTGCTCTACAAACTAAGCTGGATACTCTATGGTGTTTAAATGATACAAACCCCACGTGAAATAGCTTAGTATCATGTATTAGTATCATGTTTGCCAACTGTTACGTAACTTTAACAGCCACGTCTTTCATAATATTTTTTTGTAAGTACCAAGTGCTGTACAAGGGAGGAAAGCTGTAACACATACTGTGACCTGTTTCAGGTCAAGGCAGTGCTGGAAAGAGGACCTTCATGTCTGAATACTGGCCCAGCACTCTGCCTTTTAGCTTGTTCGGCTAACTCCTGCAGCCGGGCCAGTTCTGACTGCAGTCACAGGCCCAGGAAGTGCCCCAGAGCTGCCTAGAGGTATGAAGCATCTTATCTTGCAGTAAGCCCAAAAGAATGCAAAAGCTGCCGGGCCAGCACTGTCTGGAGTGAGTGCAAGCAGAAGGTGCACGAGTGGATAATGTACCTCTTAAACAGACCCAGAACTGCATGTAGAATGACTGCACTGACAGTCACAGAAGAATATTTTTAATGATTGTGGTGTGCAGCTGTACATGATGTACATTTTTAGATCTGATATATTGTGGCCACAGCTGTATGTATGAATCATATAGTGGCTGTATTCTTGGCTAGTTCTATGTACATGGAACACAAGCAGCCAAGGACTGCCAGTGTGTATCTTTTTGCAGACTCATTTAATCATCTCTCTTTGACATTGTGGCCTTAGATTCAGTGCAAACAGAAGGACAACTTCACAGTTCTCACAATTTGCAGAATGAGACCTTGCTATACAAGCATAATTTCTTGCCATGATTTTTCTCAAAATAGATTAATCTTTGTAAAAAATGAGAACAGAGGCTAATGAGGGTTATAAGGCACAGATGGAATGGCACCACTAATTGCTTCATACAAACACAGCAAAGTAATAGTTTCTAGCATGATACTTAACAAAATCAAGCCCTACTAGCATATACAGCTACAGGGGAATTTATTTTGAAGTCAAATATGATGCTGCCTGGCTGTCTTCAGTGGAAAGACATGACACATGGTCTATCTCATCTCGCCTCCTTCCATTTAATCACACTTTTAATGAGCAGAAACATAAAAAGTAAACAGTTCCTTTCTCCTCTACAATAATACTAATTTTCTTTCTACACTGTTTACTTCAAATAACCAGAGTTCATTTTTAGACCCCTGTTCAATATTTCATTCAAAGAACTTCACAAGCAGCTTCCAAATGCTATTTTTGAAGTTTCAGCAGTGTTCATGGGCGTACTGATAAGGAATGCAAATTTCCTGGGATTCTCTCCCCTCTCAGAAAGGGCTCTGACTCTCAGCGGAGGGGGAAGGGTTGCTTCTCGGTTTGCTTTTCAGTCCAGTTTCTTTCCCAACTGACAGAAAAGCCAGAACTACATAGACCAGGATACAGCTGTACTCTGGGTCATTCGTATACTAACCCCTCATTTACAGATGGCCCCTGAAATCTAAATTTTGTTCAGGGATTTGTTGCCTTCTGTTATGAATTCTACTGAATAATGAACTATTCTGAGAAAAATTAGTCCAGTGGGCAAAGCATCAAACTGTGCTGTAGTAGCTGGGGAATGACCGATAAATGTTTGTATCTTGATACATATGCAAATAACAGTAACTGGCACTTATAATGGCATTTGTTAAGTTCCGTGCTATTGTATGCTTGGAAGAAAATAATATGGTGCGTCTTTTGGCATAGATTCCCTTCTTAATAGTAACAGAAGGGCATATCCACAGCAAACATCTGTACTAAGGAAGGCCAAACCCTTCTTTCACCTCAAAGTATTTAAAATCATGAGTTGGAGATCCAGCGTCACAAGATTGATCGACTGATGGATTGATTTTGGATTCTATTTTGCCTTCAAAGTCTTTCTAGCCTAATGGCTGCCGCCTCATTTCTTCTCTGCAGCCAGGAGGATTAAAAAATATTCAGCTTTTTAAATCAGTTCTGAAGATTCTTTGCAACTTCCTAATGCCAGAATTTTATAATCGCAAATTCCAAATGTGATACTCGGTATAAAATCGGAATAGTTGACAGCTCTGCAGATCCAAAGGCTTTTTACTTCTATCATTAATTCATTGAAACCAGTGGAGAACGCAAAAACTAGAGACGGAAAAAATATTTTTGAGAAATTTTGTCAGTGACGCATCTGAGTTGAAGAGTACCCTTACTCTCCACCCCCAAAAATCTCTGATTCATGCTTTTATTTTGAAACTGTTTGTTTCAACTTTCTTCAATTTATCAAAGTACGAAATGCTGAAAGTTTCTTTCAAATGGAATTTTTTAAAGTGCTTTTTCAGAACTGCCAGCATAGTACAGTATCAGTTATTCACACAGCTCTAAGATTCTCTGGATTTGCAAACTGTTGCACATGCCGTCTCATTTTATTCATTATAATTGGGTTTCACAGTGCTAATCTCTCTGGAATATAGCATTTATCTCCGTCCAGATGATTGTTAAATGCTGTATTGAAAGGGAATTATCACCTATCTTCCATCTTACCCTGAGAGGAATGAGAAAAAATTGGGAAAAGTTGTCATTATCTGGGGGAAGGGGAGGGCTCAGAGGATGCTGCTGTTTTTTCTCTACTTTGACAGCTGTTTATAGCTGACTTCCAGTGGCAGTGCAGGTGTAACATTGCACTTCTAATCTTCAAGGGCACCGTGCCATACAAATATGTGCAGTTCTATTTCTCTGGCACTAAAAATAAAGGAGAAGACTTCTGGCTTGCTAACATAGGGAGAGAAAGGGTCCTTTGCCTGTATTGTCATTGCCAGGTGTTTGAATTCTTACACTGACTTGAAAATTACATTCTGCTCCCTCCCTGGCCTTTTCTTTTTTTCCCCGCAGTGGAAGAAGGGCAAGTGAAAGAGAGGAAATTCTGGGAGCTCCTGGGCTCTCTGGGTTTTGAACCTCTAAGGTGCATGTGGACCAAATTTTCAAGGGTTCCTCTCTAAAAGTGAAAATCAGAAATTTGCGTTCCTGAAGTCTCTGATAGGTTAATGTATTTGTTCATCTTCCAAAGCTCTAAGTACTGCCAAGTTGTATGGTGCTCGATGGTCATGCCTTGATAATCTTGAAATACACTGAGATCTACTTTTAGAGAAAAATTTAGTGCTGCAAAAATAACCTTCCAGCCTGATAGTTCGGTTTTCTGTGAGTGACAGAGCTTATTTCTTCTTGACGACATGGATATTAATAGATTTTTGAGATAGACAATAGAAATTAATAAATTTTCTGGCCCACGTGGTTATTCAGAAGAGCTTTGTAAAGTGAGTCATAAAGGCTCAATAATCCATGGTTTAATTTAAGTTACATGACTTCTAAGAAAATCTCAAGATTTTCTGGGGAGGAAGGTGAACTTTCTGAAGAAAGAGATAAAGAGCACAGAAGAACTGGGGAAGTAAATCTGAAGGACTTTGGTGCACAAAATCTGGAGAAAGCTGGCACAAGCAGTCTCAAGGGAAGATGGGATGACAGTGACCCATGGTTTGTGTTCAGATTCTGTCCTTGGTTTTAGTTTTAAAGTGATACTTGGTGGCAAAGTTAAAAATAACTGGATTAACCAGAAGGTTGAGAGGGGGCTGGCTGCATTAAGTATTACAAGTAACCCTCCGATCAGTCACATGTGGTATTTTCCTCTTCAACCACTGAGCAACCCGTGGAGCTGAGCATTTATTGCACAGTTAACAAGACATGGGATGTTTAAACAAATCAGTACTTTCATTAGGTCAAGTTTCTACCATTTCATTAGATTATTTTTGAAATTGGCTGGTTTTATATTGCAGGCCTATTTATTCCCTGAAATTCCTCTGTGTATGTGGAGCATGAAAAATTAATTCCATTAACAGGTATTCTTTAACTAGGTCTCTGGAGTTCTGTGGGCCTGAATTACACTGCATTTTCCAGTATCTTTTTAATTTTGCATGTTCTAGATAAAAAAGTTTCCTTCAAAATCATTGCCCTCTTCTCTGTAATGGTGACAAGAAGGGAAGAGGATATTGAAAAGTTTCTCATCAGCATAAATAAATTAAAATCCCCACTTCATAGAAGCCAAGAGGAATGAAGCTGCTATTAAACTTTTTGAGAGGTAGCTAGAGGCAGAGATGACCAAAATGAAGCTCCTCAATCTAAATATATTAGCAACTCTCTCCACACTTGTGTTTTTAAAGGTCGGATAATCTATTAAAACTGAAATGTCTTTGAAGGCAGCATGGCTGGAGAAGAGATTGTGATACAGTGTGTAAATGATGGGAGGTCACATTTTCAATTCTTCTGTACTTGCAGGTTAAGTTCAGCTTTCCCATGTAATGGCCAGCCTTGTATTTTTGTCACAACTGCCTGTGCTCAGTCTCCTCCTGTTGCCATCTCTTCATACACTTGCCTGATGCCTAACATTGCAGAGATTTCACAGCAGTGATCCTGTATCATCCAGCAAGGGAGATCTATGTACACTGTTTATGAACTCATACAGTTCTACTTGCTGCATAATAGTAAATTCACGATGTTTTTGTCTTCTCGTTATCCAACTTACATGTATAATTGTCATAATTGTGCCCATGGGATAATTTCACAGCTGTATGTATATACCGGACTAGGGCATCTGTTTGCACAGCTTCGCTGTAAATCTGGAGCTGGATACATGCGAGCAGGTACGTTGCAGATACACGAAAGCATCACGTGCGCCTGTGTTGCAGAGAGGAGAGCAGGAACTCCTCTGCTCTGGCCCTGTTAGGAGCCGGGTGACGCTGAGAAGGAGAATGTGAGAGAGCGCTCAGGGCAAAAGTAAAGAGGTGCTCCCAGGAACTGCCGTGGCATAAGGTACCCAGGTCTTCTTTCTCAGAGGTTAGTGGTTTTGCATTGCATAAAAGGCAGAAGGATGTCGTGAACTTGCTACTGACTTTTCAGCACCTTCTGATCCTAGGAAATGCCAGCAGTACAGCTCCCCTGAGCTGCATGGCTTAGCAGTGACCGGCTAGTTAGAGCGGGGAACAGCTATGGTGCAGTTGTCTCAAGCAACACGCTTCCCCGAGCCACATGGCTACCAAAAAGGCTGCGCCGCAAGCCAGAGAGATCTTGTGGGAAGGCAAATCTGTAATATAAGCAGCTGAAATCTGTGTGCGGCAGGGAGCTGTATAGGCTGTACTGCCCTGCACAGTTGTCCTGGTGGGTAACGTTGGGTTGTTCTCAGCTGACATGCAGAGCCTCCCCTTGGGTTTTCGGTCTGCTAACATTTATAGCTTGTGGTTTTATTAGGGAATTAAGAGCTTTTTCTTTGTTGGACACTGTTACGTTATCAGTGTACAGATCCTTGTGTTCCTTGGCTTTTGATAAGCTAAGGCTCTCTGACAAAGTCAATCATCTTTCCAGTGCACTCGGGGCTGGAACCCGCTCTGTTTCTGACAGTCCCAAGTGACAACTTGCGGTGCCCTCGCCCAGGCTGGGCCGCCTGCCGACCGGGTGAAATGATTGGAATGACTCCTCGTTCACACTTCTCTTATTTGGCACTTCCAAGATGTAGTATTTATTTGTAATGATGTGGCAACACAGTTGCTAAATGCTTCACCCCCTAAAAAAAATTATGGCATTGCAAAGACCGAGAGTGTCTCATAGCAGAACTAGCGTGGTGAATGTATCAGGGAAAAATGTTGCTAAAGGGTGGCTCATTAATTTTTAGCCCATCCTTATCAGTAAAGACTAATTATTCTTTTAACACATCCAGTGTTACCAGCTCAGGATTCAGCCCTAGCTTTTATAGTATTTGCATGTTGGTATATTTTTTTCAGACAATTATCCACAAGTTGGACACAATTTACATTTCTTGCCTCACTTTTCTGAAAGACCCGGTGTGCATGGGCCAAGGTATCCCAAACCTGAGAGTAGTGGTGATTTTTATTCAGAGCAGTCCTGCCACTGACTTGTCTGGTGGCCTTGAACAACCTGTTCCATCTCTCTGGGCTTCTTCATCCTCTTCGGGTGAGAGGGATCCAAGTAATTTGAGTTACTGTGAAAGGTACAGCTATCATTTGCAACGTACATTGGATTTTTAAGATAATGGATGGATGTCCATTTAATGAGAGGGCATTCCTGGCAGTCACTTTGGCTGGAGGATGACTTCCCTGTGACAGGACCTCTTCAGCACCATTTTAGGCAGAGATGGATCTGATGGCTTTACAGTCATATGGTGCTAGTTGGGGGAAAATGAGAAAGATGCACAGTTTTTAAGGTGGTTCCCCTCATTCAGGCAAACTTTACATTTCAAATGCCAACCTTTTTCCTACAGTATCTTCTTAACTTTCCCTTTAGCCAGTCATGGTATTTTAGGACAGCTTTATCTTGAGTTATGGGCACATATTTCACCTGGCTTTCAAAGAGAGTATATTTTTAACCGTTTAAAGACAGCTTGTAGGCATCTTGCTTTTTGGACTGTCCATTTTAGGGTTTCCAGTTTACCTAAATCACCTAATTTTTTATGTAGTCCCTTTGGTAGAAATTAAGTACCTGTATGCTGGACTTACTTGGCCTCCTATCCCCCACACCCCCCAGCTGTTTGTTGGCTGTTACCCACTTAAACCCTTTTGAACTGAGTCCTGAGCCCCACTCAAGACAAAAAATCGGAATTGTTTCTTTTGTTGTGGTTTCTAAGATTAGCTGTTTGGTGAAGCAGTCATTCACAGCGGCCAAAATATTTGATCCCTATGTCTTGTCCTGAAGACGAGCTGATCAAGGCTACATGAGTGGAGTTGGGATCTTCTGCTATTGATACTTTTCCTTAATTTGCACCTTTCCTTAACATTTCAGCTCCTGACATCTTGCAAGAGTTTCTTTTAATTGAAAACAGAAATTTCCAGAGTCACATTTAAGTGCATTTTATTCATTGAGATGGTTAGGCAAATATTAACAACCTCTGTAAACAAGAACAAGCCACACAGGAGAAACTCCTCCTTAACCTGGTCCCTGAAGAGCCATTTGGCACAAATGGCTGTGTGCATAATATACTTTTTTCTAATTAGCATCTTTGGCAACAAGCCACTTGGGTACATTTGATAAGCTTTTATCTTAAGATTAAATTTACATTTGCTGCTAGGTACCTCTGACATCTTCATTCTTGTTTCAGATCTCTGTCATAACATGATTATTGTGTGATCACTGCTGACAGCAAAACAGTCCCTATCTGTATATAGCTCAGGCTTGTCTACAGTCGTGGGCTCTGCAGTCATGCCAAATGAAAAGTATTTTTTTGCAACTTGCCTCTTAGGATTCAAAAATTATTGTTGTAAAAGTGGCAGACAGTTTTTTTTTTTTTTTTTTTGTAGCCTCCAAGATATAAGCTGCGAAACAAACAAAAAGAAAAAGGCAAGAAAATAATTGATAAATGTGTCTATCTGAAGAGATTGCAATTTAAATATGAAAAAAATAGTCAAACTTCAGAAGACACACTGAGGAACAGATTTTAAATGACTTTTCCAAAGTTTTGAAGAACTGGATATAGAACAGATCCTGTCCTTAGTCTGGTATTCTAACCACAAAACTGTTTTTCTTACTACAAAGAACTAAGTGTTTTCAAGAATGATTTTTCCAGGGCAGATTAACAACCAAAGTTGTAGCAGCCCTTATAAAATCCGTCGCTCTATTACTGATTATAACAACTGAAGATCTGCCACAGGCCTCTCCAGTAATAGATTCAGAACTGATCTTGGCTTATCTCCTTGAGAAGTAAAAAATATATATCAAATGAAAGTGCTTTCATAAACATTAGAAATAGATAGTAAAAGGATTGCCAGTGCCACAGAGAATTCCACAATTCTCAAATTTTCTATGTCATAGTTTTCAGTTTTTTGAAACAATGAGCAAATTTTCGCAGCTCACACTAGGAACTGTTGAGTAAATCAGATCAGTCATTCATCGAATTCCATTACTGCATTTTCACTGTTCAGTTCCTTACCAGCTGCCTGAGTGAAAAGTAAGTGCAAAAAAGGATGCCAAATGCCATACCATTGCAAAGTCACCTCTCGCAGGCATCGCTTTCAGAGATTAGAAGCAGAAAAAGCAAACTGTAATAGTAAGGCAAACTGACTGCTACAAATCCAACAGCAATCTAATTCAGCTCACCACAGGGGCCTTGGGATTTTCATACCTTATGTGCTTAATCAGATTTTAGATAATGTCCATTCATTAAGGAAAGCATTTTTATTTCCCCGGGTTAGTAGATTTCTTCCTCCGAACAGCTTTGCACTCCACTCTCTCTACAACAAGAGCCTGTTAAGTGTTCAGGCCAAAACCACACAACAGAAAACTACTAAAGCAGAACTGGAAACCTTTTACCCACTCTTAGCTGAGATTTGTTCACTTCTAACACCCAAGGGGAGTGAGGAAAAGCGTTCCAGTCACACATCTGAAGTTGTATTGGGCAGTTGTCACTGTGACGAGGCCATGCTGAAGGAAATTGCATGATGAGGTATACTATGAATCAAGTCCTTTTCAACCCTCCAAAACCAACAGAAATCATATTCTGTTAATTCAGGGTTGCTTCATAATTGCAAAATACTGCAGAATTTCCAGCAGAAAAAAGGGGTTGGTGGTGGACAAAATATTTTCATGTACGTGAGAGCAATGAATTAATCAAGTATAATTTATCACCTCTTAATATCAAGTATAATATGGCATTCTTAGCATGTTCGTGTGTGTAACATATTTAATGCTTACAGTATAGCCACCGAAGGTTATTACAGATATGTGGATTGGTGCTACTAGGAATTACACGTTATAGGTTCAAACTATTGACTAGCACTATAAATCCAATAGCAAAAACATATTGTTCATTTAAAGGGAGATTAAAATATTGTATCTAGGCAAACCTAAATAAGATGCTACCCCCAAGAACCACTGAAAGTCCCCTGAACCCTTTAATGTTTATAGTTTCATTTCTTTTTTAGAGGGTATTCTTAACCTGGGTTATTTCAGTGCTATGCTGCACAACATTGCCTCAGAAACCATTCAGTGGGAAAACTGAAGGACAAGAAGCTGAGTGCAGGATGGTGAACTACCATACAGTGTGGGAATGCAAACAAATGGCTAAAGGCAGAGCAACTTCTTAATTGGCTTTGCCTTCAAAGCACATATCATGAAACTCCGCCTCAGACTTAGAGTTAAGAAATTGTGCCTGGGAACGGTGAAGTGTAGGATTAGGAATGGGAAAGAGAAAGATCGATAGCCAAAATTTCAAAAGAGACAAAACTCAGCTGCAGAGATTTAAAGTAGGGAAAGAAAAAAGGTTAAGCTCAGAGCAGACTCTCTTCCAGAGCCTCAGATGGAATCCAGGATTTTGGACCACTGTTCCTCTATGGGAAAATAGCTGATGGGTGCTGGTAGAGGTTTCATTTTTATTCCCATCTGCTGGTTCAGTTCAGTTACCCTGTTACGTTCTGCAGTAGCACTCCTGGCTGAAATACTGCTGATGAAACAGTGATGTTGATCTGATATTACGTGGCAGGTCTGGGGCTGTTTTAATTTATATTCTGAAGTCTTTACCAGAACTCGTACATGCATGTTGTTGCCTACATAATCTTAACGTGGTTTCTTACATGATAGTCTGTAGTCATTCACTGAGAAATTGTATTATGGGTTTGCTGCTGGAGTTGTGAATGGGTCAGTGAACCATGAGACAAGGTAGATGGGGCTCATAGTTAAGTGAGGCAGTCAAAATCAGGAGCTTTTAAGTCCCTCTCTGATCCTCTGCACACTCCTCAGCTATGCAAGGTGGACACACCAGCCTCAAACTACTCCGGGCTTTTTTGGAGGAGGTACTGTGCTGACAAGCACTACAGAAAAGCCTCTGAATACATTAAGACTTCTGCCTTCATAGATTACTGGAGAGAAACGCGTGTGATCATGCAATTAAAGGCTGCATCTTAATGCATATGCACAAGGAACCAAATGATGGTTGCATAGGCAACCATAATTCTGGTATTTCCTAGGTTTTTAGTGCTTGCGTTTAAAATTTAATAATGTGCTCTTAATATAGTGGCTTTCTGGTATATAACATGTAATTATCTGAAACTACGTATGTGATGTTTTCGCAGTATCTGGAGAACATTTTGTTTTTGTGCTTTAAAAGGATCCTGAAGAATAATCATTATTTAACTAAAACATCTTTGGCTTTCTTTTTGCTTTGCTTTTGTGTGGAAGCCAAAAACAGCTTTTCACATATCAGATGAATAATGTATAGGAAGAGTGGGAAAGGAAGGAATTGACTTTTTTTTTTTTTTTTGAAGTATGTGAATTTAATTTCACCAGACATTTTATTTCAATCGTAATGCACATCCAAATTTATAAAAAAGGATCTCCTTCTGAACGCTTCAATATGTTGTTTTATACACTATTGAAAAAGCTTACATTTTACAAAATATATATTTTCAGCTGATTTTTCAATTGTGATATGTATTCATTTCCAACTGAAATTGAGTTGAAAATGAATATACATCAATGTCTTCAGTACTGGATAGCGTAAAAATATTCTGCATCTTCAAAATATGAAGCAAAATGCAATCATAGACATGCTGGACATCTGTTAGATTACCTGACCAGATTTAAATGTCTCATAGAAATAAACTTTCTTAAGCTGCTGGATTTTTCAGAGAACTCTTTTTTCTGTCAGCCAGGAGGAAAGGGATCAGCTATCCAGCACATCTAAACTAAAAGGCATCGTGACACTTGCAGTGGGTAAAATTCTCCGTTCTCTGCAACATTACTGTAGACGTAAATCCCTTTCCCTATGGAAAAAGTGTATATTTCAATATTGAAATGAAGCATGTGTAATAGACAGTTTTGCAGTTATTCTGCCAGCACCATCAATGTTTCCTAGTTTTGGAGGAATACATTCATGTTTATGAAATGTATGATCATGTTTCAGACTATGAAGTATGAAAAAACAATCCCACTTTGTCAGCTAAAAGATATCCAATGGATTTTTTTCCTGTATTCCTAATGATCACAGAGATAACACATTCTTGATAGTGTATCACAAATAAAATATCATAGGAATCCTAATTCCTTCATGTTAAAATATAGCTGCATACCCTCAATATAGAATCTCAGAAATACGAGAAAAAAAAAAAAAAAGCCCAAAGCTCTAGAGCAGATAACGTCCACCCCTCTCCGTTAAAACTCCAGGTAAATATGATAGATCAGTTTAACAAGACAAGACATCAGTAGCAGCAAGTAGGTATTAATCCAGTTTTCTATTCATTTCTTCTGTTCCTCGTTACTTACCTCCGAGGGCTGCCGCTTGCTCGGAGCACACAGAATGCAGCAGCTCAGTCCAAGGAAGAAACCGGTTATTTCCTTTCACCCTCTGTTCTGCCTTGAAACTCCTTCACTTTTTTTCTTTTCAAGTTGCATAGAAATACAAGGATGGACCCTTTGGGCTCTATCCAGGTCTGTTTATGTTATGTAAAACAGATGAATACATTTCCTATTTTAACCATGAAAATCATGCCTTCACTGACAGGCGCCTGGATCATTAATAGTATACTGTATGCAACTGTGAAAACCCACGTAATGCTCAGAATTGGGCTCAGTTTTCTAAATGAAGAACCAGATGAAAATCTGCAAACCAACTTGTCTTTGTCACAGAAGTTTCTCTCTTTTTCTCCCGTAGAAGAAGCTGGAAGTCACTGTTTAACCACTATAGGTTTTTTTCACTGGAAATGCTGGAGGAGACCTCTAGACTCAGTTTAGCACCAGAACCAAGGACATTGGAGAGTTTTGGTCTTTAACGTGCCTCTAACCCCACTAATTTTCGGTCGGCTCCCACACCAAACCTGTGATTCCTTTCTCTCGAGGCAGTTTTGTCATGTAGCTATGTCAGCAAACTGCTTCAGCACTGTTTGAAAAGATTCCAGCTTAAATTACAGTAGTGAAAGCCTGCTCTGGGCTTTACCCTTACTATTTTCTCTAGAATATTTAAATTTCATATTATTCCCCACCCAGTCTTAACCATACTTCCCAGAATGCAGGAAAACAGTCTTTCCTTCCTGCGATCCTAAATGCCTTCATTAGGGAGACTTAACACTGAAGTGTTTTGGAAAGGCAGATGCTCTAGATGTAAAAGAAACAAGAAGAGATGACTCTCAGTGAACAGCTGCATTGCTCTCAGATTCAAGCGAGCTGTATCTCAGAATGGTTTTGTACATTATTTTGTCACTGGGAACATATTATTATCATCTAAATTTAAAAACACTGACTTCTTACGTGAAGGCAAAAGCAGACTTAAAACCACAATGACTGTTCTGTTCAAGTATTCCATGCCGATATGCAGAAAACATCAAGGTGAAAAACAGTTCTTGTTTTAGGTGAACTTTGCTTGTGAGGTGTCTGTACAAAACTGGCCAAAACCACACGTACAGGAATCTTTCCACACTTTCAGATCAGTCAGCATTCCAAGTTCTCTGTTGAAATCTCATTCTGCAGCTGCTTCAGCTCTTTGTTGACTGCTCAGAAATATCTTGTCCCTGCTAGCAAACACTATTATTTTACATCTTAAGAGATTGATGGACATTAAACCTATGTTCCAAAGTTATCATTTTTCAGTTCTAAAGTTCTAAAGGAAAATACTTTTAAAATAAACTGAGCAGTAACTGCTTCTGTAGATTTTGGGTCAAGTAATTCTTGAAACAGCATTCTGGCAAACAAGCCCGCCTCTGAGCACTAGGCATGCCTCTTGCTCTTACGTGGCTAGTGAATTTCCAAAATCCTGGGAGAAAATCTAAACAAAATTTCAGAAAATTCTTACAAATTTAAACTAAATCAGTCCTTTGTGCCCCATGAAATAAAAATTAACTTTTTTTTTTCTCTTGAGTCTTCCTATGCATCTTCTAGCACTGCTTACATGCTTGCATTTATTTTCCGCAATAGTTTAAGCAGTCAGTGACTGACTGATCCATTGCGACTCACCTAAATTGCATGTTCTGAAAAAACTGTACTAGTTGTATGGATAATGTAAGATTGATTTATTTTAATTCAATGAACAGATGTAAATCAGAGACACAGACTTTCAGTCATAAACAAGACTTCAGTGAACAGCTTGTTACTCTCTGAGGGATACGTTAAAGAAAAAGTTGGACGAAGTACTATTTCAATAACTGTTATCATCACTTGGAGTCTTCTCATTAATGTCAATGGCACAACTTAGGTCAAAATTTTTGTATACGTATATATACAGTAAATATACGTACAAGTTCTAGCTAAGGAGTTCCTAAATTTGCTGAGAGTAATTTTGCATTTCAGATGTATCTGATTCTTTCTACCAGGGGAGGCAGCATAGAAATATGGGAGGTATACTTTTAGATAAGTCTGGATTTCCTGATTATTTTTATGTAATTAAATCTGTAATGTGTGAAGAGATTAAAGATCTTAGAGAAGGAAATGCAATGACAAGTTGAAAAAAAAAATCACATTTTTTTTCTGTATTTAGTAGAAGTTGGCTAGTGAGCAGTATCCTGACCTATCAATCAGTATCTGGCCATTAATCTAGTTGTTATTCAGTAAGAACTCCTTATTATAATCTCTCAGGCATGTGCTGCAAGTTTAATGATTTTTCTGTGCTGTATCATAAGAGAAAGAAGGATG
Organism: Anseranas semipalmata; assembly: GCA_013399115.1. Lineage (NCBI taxonomy): Eukaryota > Metazoa > Chordata > Aves > Anseriformes > Anseranatidae > Anseranas > Anseranas semipalmata. The sequence continues at coordinate 1,165,713 of VXAA01003467.1, forward strand.
TTGAGTCATCTTGCAAATCTCTTCACCGTATTGCTGGCAAGACTAGCCTTTCCCTGTATGATTCCTGAATGTAAAACTGGGTGGGTAAATAAGGCTGTGATCAGAATACTGGGCAGCTGGGTAAAGTAGGGAAAAATGAAAGATGAAGTAGAAGGGAAAGGGCAAATATACTTGTATCTTAAATTAAAAAAAAAAAAAAGACTATTTCAGCATTCTGTGTACAGCTTCATCCTGTTTACCTGTTGAAGTTCTGGAAAAAGCTATGACAACTAAAGGCCTAACTTTCAAATATGAATAACAAATATTAAGCAGAATTAAACTAAAGAATCTGACCCAACAAACTTCCCAAACATATGCTTAAGTTTAAGTACATAGTCTTAGCAAAGTTAATAGGATTCATCTGTCAGTGAGATGCCTTATGTGCAAACATGCTTTGCTTCTTTGAGTTTTACATCTACATTTGCTAAGCATCTGAGTACTTGAAATTTAGGCACACAAGTTTGAAAATCTAGCAAAAGCTTCTTAAATGTTTTGCTGAAAAAATAAAACAGACCTTTTCTGGTTTAGAAGTTTCTATGCGTTGTTACTCTTTAGGTCAAAAGAACTGGGTGTTAACCACTGGAGGACTTGTGTCATGGCCACACATGTAATGCTGGAGGGCTTCTGAGGCAAACTGCAGAGAACAGTGCAAGCTGAAACTTTCGGTACAGGACTGTGCTAACAAATGAGTCGAGAAAGTTGATGTTTTAAATTCTTGCTTACCAAAAAGCTCAGAATGGTTTAACTTCAGATTCAGGTTTTCCATTACCATAAATATGTGAAATTTTTCCTCCGTAACAGGACACAGACTTTAATTTTACCTTTTTGCATGAGACTCAGAACTCTCATTTTTACACTTTCATACATGAAGCATCTCTGGCAATTTACACTGCAGGAATAAATAATCTCTAAAGTGAATTCATGCCTTTTTAAAATATCTCTTTAAGAATCTGAACTCCCCTAAGTACACTTTGGTGTTCTTCAGGTACTGGAGAACTAAGTTTTTGTTAAGTTTTTTTTAGCAAACATACTTAAGTATGTGAATTTTGTAAAGCATCCTAAATGTTTCATGTGATATTGCGTGGATATAATATTCTCCATTTCTGCTCTCCGTGTGTTTCTGTGTTAGAAGATGTTGATTTATTTATGAGCAGATTGTAGATCTTTGATTACAGCTAGAAAACAAGGTATTCTTTGCTGGCACCAAATGGCAAGCCCTTTTATTGAAGCTGGCTAACATTCCATCTTCTACTGTTTCGTTGTGCGGTTTGTGTAAACGTCTTTCAATTAAAAAGAGGTTGAATTGTCAAATTTACCAGGTAATGACTGCAGCAGCTGACGTAGCACAAACTCGGCATACCAAACCCTATTTGGACACTGAAAAGCTTGTTTCCCTATTGAGGAAGGGGTGGGTGGGGACAAATTGGCTCTTGAAAATCCAAGGCGCTTTGCTTCTGATTCCTGTTTTTCAAGAAAAAAAAAAAAAACTGAAAATTTGACTTTATGTGAATGCTGAGTGCTAATTTTAGAACTCTTCAAATAGAATCAGTAAACACTTTGAAACACACTGAAGAAAATTGGCATTTGAGGAATCCCTGTTAAACCGGCTTTAATGAAATTAGGACTATAACTTATTCAATATTTCTTAAATACTCATAAATTGTGTTTGGATTAAATTTTGAGACTTCCTTCTATCAGGAATTCCTTCTGTCTTCCTTCCTTGCAATCAAAGACCGGAAACAATCATTCTTAAACCAGAAACTCTGATTCTAAAGCCTTTTTCATTTGAATACACTTGACATGCTTGGAGTACTTTGTTACTACTTCAATAATTAACATTTGTAACCTTGTCTGATTTGGAAATTATGTTGCAGTCAGTAAAAAAAAAAAAAAAAAAGAGAGAGAGAGATCAGATATTACAGTATATTCCTGGAAGCACCTTTAAAATGTCCTAAACAGTATTTTCAAAAGCTACACTATCTCCGTGTCTCTTGATCAGCCTTAATTGGGATATTTTTGGTTTTTAAATGTGGCAATAATTTCCTTTTGTTTTCTCAATAAGGCCTTTTGTCATTTTTTATTTTTATCATCTGTCATAAAAATTTGTTGTATGTGTAAGCAATTTAATGGTTCACTGAAAGGTTGTTATGCAACTGGATTGTATAAAATCCTGTCCAAGCCTAGAAATTACTGCAAAGGGGAAAGAGGGAAATGGTGAAAGACTGAGAATTTACATCTCTTTTCTGTTTGTATTTATATCTTATATATCTGGTTTTGCAAAGCTACTCTTTTTGTTACCCTGTGAGTGTAAGAGGAAAGAGAAGATTTTCTCAACCTTTTGTTGAGAGGACAGGAAGAGATAGCTGCTGCCTTTTCCCAGCACAGCCAAGACTCTAGAGTGACAGTGTAGCCAATGGGGAATATGTAGTAGCAAATCTGTTTTGCATAGGTCTGAAATGATTACTTCAGCAGCATACCATTGCTAGCTCCATTTCATGGTTAGTTTTTCAAACAGAAGCCACTCGGTGTAATGCTGATCTAGTATTTAAATCAAAAAACCTGGTCTTAACTGCCTAGGTGAATAATGATAAATCCAGTATTCCAGGTGCACTAATGTCAGAATTCAAGGGCTTCCTGTCAATGCTCATGATAATCCTGTGAATGATTACAGTGGATGGGAACTATCAATTGTTAAAGCTGTCACTGCTACACTGTTAGCTACCATGAAAGTATGTGAAAGAACCCAAAGGTAGATGCACAAAAGCTACCTGTAGGGGAAAGAAGCATATGACCTTGCAATTAATGATTTCTTCATCAGTCAAACACTTTGTACAGGGGCTGAAATCATGCTTTACCATAATAACCTTAATTCTGGCATTTCCTAACTTGATTTTAAAACCAAACCAAAATATTTTTCTAAGTCTAAGGATCAGGGTACAATCAATGGAAAGGGAAGATTCTGCCAGTGTTATTCACTCACATCACTAAATCATACTTATTTCTGTTGACCATTATTGTGATTATCTACACAGCAAAGTATTATTACTCTGAATGAAAGATGGATAACTTGATTCTAAGCTGATTATACATAAGTAGTACTCCAAAAGAAGTGAAAGACCTAACACTACATTTCTTAATTCACTGTCACTGATTTCCACAGGAATAAGAGCTTATCTGAAGGTATTTGACAGAATAAAAAAATGTAATGATGCTGTACACTTGTTTCTGCAATCACAAGATAACTTCATAATTCAATTTATTTTCCGACCACAGCATCCTCTAAGAAACTAGAAACATGATTGCCTTGCAAAGAACCTTTGTGTTGGACTAGATAATCTCCTGAGATACCTTCCAACCTGAACAACCCTATGATCCTATGATTCTTACAGATAAAATACATGTTCACATCCATCAGTTATTCCACATTCATCAATTACTACCTATTTTTATCTATATTTTTACAGATGTCCAAATGTATGTTTTTTACCTTCAGGCAGAAACATTGAAGCACAATAGAAAATTCCACTTGACCACAGCTGGAAAGAGTTAGAAGCCTGTAAATCACCCACTATTTGAGACTGCTAGATTAACTTTTGTAGAACAAGAAATAGTAAGGCAGGTTCATTTTGTCTCAGTACAAAAAATACAACCAGCAGAAATGGAATAATTGCTTATAACCAACAGCTGGTATTGATTAACTTCTTGAGGTGAAGTTTTTATTTGCAACTGAAATTGCAGGTTTGACCTCCAAATAAAATTTTGAGGGAAGCTTTACAGATGTTACATAGCATCACAAGAAATATGCTTTTCTCTTCTCACCTGTTAAAATAAGATCCTTGTAACTTCTAACATTCATCACCACAGAGATAACTTGAAAAATGAATGACCAATTTTTCACCAACTAACATAAATGATAATGAAAAGAGTGATGTCAAAAAGCAGTATTCCTGCTTTTCGACCATCTCTTCCTGTATTTTATGAGCTTTACTTCACAATCTGTGTTGCATTTTCTTTTGAAATTGTGGTGATGTTTAAAGAGAGTAACCAATGAGAAGGCAGTTTGCACGCTGTGTGAAACTATGTTTTTGTTTGCAGTCAATTCTGAAAACAGGGACTTCTGTCCTCCATATACATGATAAATCATTAAATAACTGATTATTGTCATACTGTACATTGCATGACCCATAGCCTTGAAAGCATATTTTCATTGCTCTGATGACAAAAACTGGCTAATATTTTTATGCATGTACAGAGATCCAAATCAGCGTGTCATAAATTGTTGAATTTTTGTTCAGTAATGCTTTCACAGACTACTGTTTTGTGTCTCTCTTGATCAGCCTCCCTCAAAAATAGCTGTAAGAATTTGAGACAGGCTCTACACTAACCAGACAGTAAGACCAAGGCATACGACCGTACTATACATCCTGATAAACATACACGTGGCTCTGTCAGGCAGCACTGGGGCGCCAGTGATTTATTCGAGCGTTCCAGAGACCTCGCCACTGTTCAGCACCAAGGTCAGCTCAGGACCTGCCGGAAAGGGCCGCGATCCGTCCGAGGGTCACAGCTCCCATAAAAAACAGAGGGCGGTACTGAATTAGTAAAACACCTCATGGGAATAAGCAATCCTGATGGAGAAGATTTTACCAAAAACTTAGAACTAAAATTGTATTCATCAACTGTATTCTTCATAGAACATTCTGTGGGGAATGTAATGCAATGCAAATGGGTAGATGCGAGATACAGTTTGCAACGTTCTTTGCTCTTAGTAATGCATAATGCAGGTACCCCTACGTGTGGTGGAAGAAAAGCCAGAAGAACTGTGAACTGTACTTGCATCTATTTTTCTTTGAATTGCCTATGTACAAAATATGGGCTAAATCGTGCCTTTAGGCACAGTGTTGAACAAAGATCATAAATTGCACAATCTCAGAAGATGTGATATTCTAGCACAACTCCCTCTTTGCTTCATGATAGGGCAGCCACAAATTACTTTTTCAGAAGCAGTCCACAGCATGTCTGCAATGCCTCAGATGCACTAATTAACCAGGGCATTTCATTGTTACAACAAAGGCCTACTTCTCTTTCCACTTCTCCCTGTCTACTCCTCAACTTCATCTTCCATACAAGAAGGATGTCAGAGGGAACAGATTGTGTGGATGGTCCGTCATATGCAGGCTGAGGTAGATATACATTTTCACTCCCTTAAACAGATGTATGTAGTCTCTCACAAACCTAGGGACTTATTTATTTATTTATTTATTTAGTGTAGGTTTAGCTGACTTCTGTATCCTTTGAGTGGGGACTTGAAACATGGAGATGCATTTGGTTTATTAGACTGAGATGAATCTGTTCCTCATCTTAGATTGATCTAGATGCATGTGTAATGAGAACTCAGAAGGCCTCTGTATCTTTTTCTACATGTAATATGGCAGATGTGGTCCTGCTGGAGTTATTATGTATCAAGTCAAAGATTGTTTTAATTTTCTAAGAACTTATTTGTCATGGGTTCTGAACAAGACTTTGGCAATCCACTAGTGACAACAAAGCTGCACTAACAGTATAAAACTTCTGAAACTTCAAAGTGGTTGTGCAGGTTATTGTGTTGTGATGGTAGACAATTCTGGTACATAGTCCAAGAAGGCAAAATTGCAGTAAGGTTAGAAAATGTTCCAAAGGCAGGAAGCTTGGAATATGAAATATCACTAAAGAGAACATGACAAAGATGCATATGGGAAATCCCAAAAGAAAAAGTCAGTCACTGTACATTTACTTAAATAACCAGCCTGATACAGTACTGCACACAAAGATATTTCAGCCTCAAAGTTGTCCTTGAAGTGAATCTAATGGCTTGTTTATAAGGCAATGCTTACGAAAACTAATCCAAATTATCTAATGGTGTGTGCTTGGAGTAGCTTAATTAAACGACACTAATTTTGCATGAATACTCTCAGAATTAAAGCAGTCTTAATTCAATTTAGGTTCATTGACTTTGGAAAAGAACAAAGCTAAATTAACTTGAGCTCACTTCAGTTCTGGACATGAGTGTCCACACAGATGTTAATAAAGTTTAATTGATCCACTTTACTTCCCTAAGTGAAACTACATGGATTTTCATAGTCAGTATTTATGTAAACAAGCTCTAAACACAAGCTATTGCACTCCATATGGGTTAATTTAACAGTTACTAGGAAAAGCCAACTGTTAGTGGATTGTTCTTAACTGAGACTGTATTTTCCATCACTGTAAAAGACAATTTTTTACAAATTCTCTGAATTACAGCCCTTAATGTAGCCCTTTAGGCCTTACAGTCTACTGATAATGAACAAAAGAAGCTAGATATGATTCTTTAGAAAAAACATATTCAATTAAATTCCAAGTCTAAAAATGATATGGTTAAGGATGTTCCTTTGCAAAATAACTTATAGCATAAGAATTGGATTTTCTAAATAACATGCTAAAACCACAATTTGAAATTATTTTTGGACTGTGTCCCAGTGCAAATCAATCTTATGGATTCTGAAACTGCTAAGACAGATCTTGAAATGGTAATTAATATGATGTCATGATTCTGATGTCAAAGAAGAAGCTGATTTATAGCTGCTAAAGGCTCTAACCCAACGATTATAACCAATATTTTTTTTAACTTTCACTGTTCCCAGACTTGTTGGGTCCCCTCATTAGTTTCAATTTTTAAAATGTTCTCCTGTTCATGGGGTGAGAAACTCTATCTTTGGCTGCAGCTCTGTTCAAATCACAGCTTGTTAGGCATGGTTCATGTTAACTGTGATTTCAGTTGGCAGGGCACTAGATTAGCTGTTGATATCAAGCCAACATTAATTTTTTTTTTTTTTGAGTCATCTGTTGCCAGTTTCCATGACAACTGATTTTCTAGCCTTCAGATTTACTAGACAGAACCATTAAAATGGCCAGGAGTACATATAGGGATTCTTTGAAGTAGATGGAAGTTCAACTGTTTCTTCAATGGGAACTAAAAGACCTTTTCAGCTTTGCCTTCAGCAACACATGACTTCTGTTTATGAAAACACAGATGTTCTTCTATTAGAAAAATAGAGTGAATGGTAGTTTTTAACCAAGAAATCTGTTTTAGCACCTTTCCACTACATCTACACAATGAAGGTCTTTATGTCCAAAATCATGTGCCACAGAGGATAGGCAAAAATATTTTTACATTCTCACTTGCATAGCAGTAATAATCCCAGCAGATGACTCTTCAGGTACAGATTCCTTTGGTCTTCATTAGAGTCCCTGCACATTTCAAGTTATTGTTTCACAAATGTGTGACTTAGGTAAAACTCACATATTGCAAACTCCCAACAGTCGGGACTGTGATCTAAGAATCAATGGCCCTCTGCAAAGGCAATAGGCTAGTGGTTTTCATGCACCCTGTTCACTTTATGTTTCATTATACATACTTGGATGACTTTTCCAGGCTGGTTCTACAACAGCAAATCAAGATTGTTTTTCTAAATGTGAGGGTGCACAGGCCTATCATCTACCTTCAGAGAATAAGGCAATTACTCTGACAAAAAGCTACCTTGCTTCTCTTCTCCTCCTCTGCCCAGTATAAGCAGTTAAAACAGATTTTAAAGATAATGGGGGTGTATGTGGGAGAAAGTGAAAGATAAGAAGAGAGAACACACCAGTTCCTCAGCTTGAGTTAACTATTCCAATTCCACTGAAGACAGCCATTTTCCACCGGCTGAAAATCTAGGCCATTAGAAATTAAATCACAGGTGGCCAAGTTACGTTTGGTACCAGTCATACTGCATAGAACTAAACGTCTTGTTCTTACAGCAACTTTCCCCTACTTGAGTGCAAAGCCACCCTACACATTAGACTGTTGTGACTGGTAAAAACTGGTGTAAACTACTGACAAAACAAAGCCCTGTGGCTGGGCTGTATGGCTGCCATCTTTACGTACTACAACGGAGATTAAACAACTGCATACGTTAACTCCAGCAGTTTTTGCTGTACCAGTTCAGGCTGTGAATTCAGGCTCTGTGTGATTGTTTTACAATGCAGTTGGCTCATGAATGTCATTGATGCAGATGCTGGCATACATTCAAAATGCTGTGTTTCATGTTTTGCTTTTATCTTTAAATATATTTGAGTAGGTTTTTTCTCCCTTTTAAAACAACTCACATAATAGGTAGAGCTAAAAATGATCTAATAGCTTCAGTGCCTTAGAGCTACTGCCATGCATGAAAATTCAGACTGTGACTATAAAAAGGAGAGCTTTCTCTCTAATTCTTATTTTTAACTAGCTCTCTCTGTATTTTTTGAGAAAGCCAGAACTTGTTCATGTTTCAAGTCAGCATCAGTTAAATAAAATACAATCGGAAAGTTTGCAGAAAGATCGTCTGGGGAACTTGAGGCAAAACTCTAGTTTTTTTGACTGGTTGAGAAGGCAATACATTTAGGAAGATGAGTAGTTACTAATTAAGATTATAGAGTGACCCAAATTTGTTTTTACAGCCCTTACTCTTTAGTTGGATGCAATGAAAGCCAGTATAGTTGAGTAAATGATTCCTGATGAGTAATATATTTGCACCTTCTTACTTACTATCTGCATGTTCCCTTTGATTGAATTACAGTTTTCCTGACGCTATCATCAACTCGTATTTGCTAAATTATTTCTGCAGTGTTCAAAATATATATTGCATGAGTTCAACAGCCAAACACAAGTGGCATGGCTCAGTTCTAGTTCAATACCTTATATCAGTTCCCTCTTTGATTGAGTGCAACTCTTAATTAAGTTTATTTGCATATGTGCAAAACATATACTTGGTTATTCAAACCTTGCTTCATACAGATGTTGCCTGATTTTATTAAATGAGAGAGACCACTGTAACTCCTAGGAGAAATTAGCCAAAATAAGAATAGATAGCACCATTTGAGTGTTTCTAGATTAACATAACTATTTTGTACCTTTCTTGTGAGAATTTTAATGTTTTATCTATTTACAATATATGTATTCGTGATTTGAATAAACATGGCTTGTTACTGTGTTCTACATGCTTCACTTCAGCAGAGGCCGACTCGGGGTGTTCTGAGACATTTATACTGAGACACTCGTGGAGACTGATTTTAGGTTGGCCCACAGCTGTTGTTAGTTTGGACCAGGCCACTCAGGATGCCCACTGGGTAGCTGGTCTGTCCACTGGAGCTTGTTTTAATTATGTCATCAGAGCCTTGGGTCATACTGTGAGGTAGACAATTTGTATCCCTTACACCTGTTCTAACAATTCAGGCATTTATTCAGAGACTGATATATTTATTATCAATAAAAGGAACAGGAGCATACTAAGAATTTCTGCAGAGAGGCTTAATTGATAGTGCATTGGGTAATGAATGACTAATTAATAAAATGAGAGCAGAATATAATGGATTTGTACTTTGTTTGTACACAAAAGGCATCATTAGAACTCTTCAACCATCATTAGCTCAGTCTCTTCTGCAGTGAGTCATTTTGCTCCCTGAAAAAAAGTCTAGCTGTGTTATAAAACTGCCAAACCATATAAATGATACAGCTGAAACTTTCTGAGTTGTTCTCCTGTGTACCTTGGTTCTCTGAATTCAGGGGGTTCTTTGCCATTTCTTTTTTTCAATTTCATGGTGAAATGGGTTGTGCAGATACCTCAAGGCTAATCTCACCAGAATTTTCCAAAAGTGAAGACGTACAGGAAAAAAAAAAAAAAAAGCCATATTTGGATTGGATCCCCTTACCCTATCAAACAAAGAGTCATGTCAGCTCTGGCCTCTTGGACAACACTAGCTGGGTTATTCTGGAAAGGAACTGGCACATCTTAAGTGTTGAGAAACCAGGAGTAAATGAAAGTAGATATCCCTAATGACAGCTCCTGAGCTTCTGGTTCATTCAGACATGGAGAGTGTCAAACTAAAATTTGTAAATGGGTATGAGAAGACTTTGTCCTCTTCTGCTCTATGAAGATGATCACACCCCAGGGGTATGCAGCTCCAGAAAAAGCACTCCCTATCTTAACCAATGCTTTTTTTTTTAACCAATTCAGAATCAATGAGTTGGCCACATTTAAATCCACTGTGGCAAGATTAAATAAAGTGAATGTTGGAAAACTGAAAACAGAATGTAAAGAACAGGGATGTGGGGTAATCATTCCATAGCTTCACTTAATTAGTCTTNAAACTTTGAAGTAATGAAACAAAATTAAAGGAAGAAAAGCACTCTGGCCAAATTCTGGTCTCTGTGCTATCAACTCTTTAGTAAGTAGGATCTCCCACAGGTAGATTCTTAAGAAAGGCCACAAAGACACATAATGCAATTTTTCAAAGTTCAGTTTCTAGAATTTCTGTATTTCTAGTAAATATGACAGCCCTGCATCTACCAGAAAACTAGACAAACACATTAAGAATCAGTCCTTGATTAAAAAAAAAAAAGCCTTAATAACACAATCTGTTTAAGCAGTCAGTAAGTCAGCTACAAATACAATCAATTGGTTAAAATATACATCAATGGTAATTGTGTGCTTAAATGTTTTGAATGTTTAGTATAAAATATTGTGCAAAATAAAATAAGCATGGTAACAACGTATAAAAGAGAGTTCTTATATGTACAGTGAAAAAATTGGTAAAATCAGATGCTGAAACATACAAATCATTTGTATGCACAAAAATCCCATGAGTGCATAGGCAAACCACTCAAGTATGCCTGTTAGTTATTGTGATTGCTATTAACATGTGTAATTACTTGCTCTGCATCACAATTCTAGCTGAATGGTTAAATCAGCTAAAAATTATGAATAGCTGAAAAATTCTGCTTCTTTCCCCGGGTCACTTCATTAAATCTCTTGTTGTTTAGTTAACACGGTGTATATCAGGAACTAACAAACTGCAAGCCGTACTTTTTCTTGCAGTGGCTGCAGTATTCCCAGAAGGACTGAAGTTCTGTTGTTTACAGAACAAGAATTCCACGTGCAATAACAGTGAAACTGTCCTTGCCGTCAGGGCTTAGTCACGTCATCACGGAGGGTTATCTGAGCCACTTCAAAATTTGGCTGTTTTCGCATATACTTTATATAAATTTATAACGGAAATAAATAATTTCTGTTATATATTCACACACTCTGTTATATACTGTTATGTAGTTTTTTATGCCATCTGTCATCTGAGTGCAAAAAAACATTACCAGTAAATTAGGTACAGACATAATGACCTCTCTCTTCTCCTCTTGGGGGGTCAAACTTTGGTTGGGGTTGGGTTTTTAGGAGAGGAGAATAAGAATATTCTGGAAATAGAGTGTGTGCTAAAACTGTGAATGTAATTTTTGATGGAAAAAAAAATGGAAAAAGACTGTGGTTATGTAATATTTCTTAAGGACTATCAGACTAGATTTGCCCAAGCACTTCTACAGGACTGATCCACAGTTAAACCCTCTTGATTTTAAAAGCTTTGTTCTCGCTTCTTATGATGCTCAAAATGCTTCATCCTTGGCTCTGCATTCTAAATTGTCTTAGAGAAACTGCTCTTATACTACTTCATAGCCTGAAATTCCTAGTCCTTAACACAACTGAAGTTTCAACAACCTCTTATATATGAATATTAGGGCCAAAGTTGCTGTTCTCAGTTGGCCTCTCCTAAGCCCACTTGGAGCTAGTTTGGGGATGTGACTGCAGGCTTGATGGACTTACAGTGATGTACGCAATGAAGAAGGGAAATGTGGGAAACCCAGACTACCCTTTGAGTTGTGCTTTTTATCAAGTATGTTGACAGGAAAACACACAAAAATATAAACCTAAAAGGGTGACAGCTCCCATCCTCTCCTTATCTCTCCTTTTCCCACATTGTCCCACCCAAAAGGCTGCAATTACTGTTTTTCTCAGCAACAATATTAAAGACTGAAAAATTAATAAAACCTGATGGCTAGTTTCCCTGTCCTAGAGTTTATCCTAGAGCTTGACCATAGCTGCAGTGCAGCAAAATCTAGCTCCATACTTTAAATCCAGATTCAAGGGACAAGAGCAATGAAAAGAACCAAAGCCCAAACCCATGCACTCCCACAAGGACCTGGACCTCACACAGACTCTAATTACCAGAGCTATTGCTGGGGAGACACCACACAGAAAGTAACTATGCTGTTAGGACAGGGTGATCAGAATAGCTTGTTCATCTCACCTGTTGGAAAAGTAGGCATAAGCTTGCTTATTAGAGAAAACCGTATATTGTTCCACTCTTATTTTCACTTATATAAAATAGCCTTCTTAGGAGATAGTACAGTTAAATAGTGATTATGTGTATCAAATCAATTTTCAATGATATGGTTTATCTCATAGCACAAGGCTTGAAATTGGATCACAGTTTAGTGTGCGTGTATTTAAATAATGCAAGTAGTTTCACAGGGAAGCACCAGTTTATATGTGCAGCTGTGAGTTCCCATTGTCCTCAGTCCAACAAACTGATGGACAGTGAATGAAAAAATGAAATGCCCATTATAGTTAGAACTATTAAATTTCAGACAAGACTCTGCAGGGAAGAATATAATTGCTATTCAAATATCACTGTTATTGGAATCTGATGTTGGAGCCGCTTTGAATTTGGTGATTTGCAGAGAAATAGGTAAGGCTAAACAAATAGACTGTGATACTTGTGATTCCAGTGCTGCTGCCACTTTATGAAAATGATAATATGTATATCTTTGGGAAACAATTGCTGTAAATAACCCATCTGTCATGAGAAATAATCCTAAATAACAAGGTTGTCACCTCAAATAGACTTAGATGGCAGTGGAATAGATGAAGCCTTCTTCACATCTCAGAAGGCAGAGTGAGTTGTGGGCAGAAAAATAATGAAATGAAGCAGCTACTTAAAACCACTCCAGACACGCTATTGTGGAGCAGTTGCTTTGAAGCCATCCCTTCTGAAAGCTATCCAAATGACAAGATGAGAGCAGGAGCACTGGGTCAGCCATCAGGCTTGTTGCATGGGTAAAATGCCTACAAAGGAATCTCAGTGCTATTTCTGGAGGATACAAAACATCCAAGTTTTCAGTGATTTTCTTTTGTGCACAGATATATGTTACATGGGAAATAAGGGAACAAAATATAGATTTTGAGAAGGTATAATTCAATTTTTCACAATAATAGTAATGATTTTAAAGTTTGGAACGTGAGTGGATTTTTAAAGTGGTATGACTTCAGCCCTCTGAAGTGGCCCTTCTGAAGATGGGATTACTGATTTGTGATATCCTGGTAGTGTGATACCTGACTTGAAAGCCCTAAGCCAGGAAATACAGTACTGCTGTTAGCAACACATACAGGACAAATTTTGAAGATTTTAGCATGTAGTATTATTCTCAGGAAAATCTTCTAGTACCAGTTTTTGACCCCTTCTACACAACTTCCTTTAGCTGTAAGACCCAAGCACGTTTGAACTTTGGCTCTCTACCACTTACCCTTGCTCCGAGCTTATCTGAGTCAGAGGGGAGCTGGGAGGCTCACAGAGACACGAGCCCATGGACCAGTTACCCAACACTTTCATGACTCAGTGCCAACACCCCTAGAGCTGATACAGGCTCCTTGGAACAGTAAGTCTTTGAGAGCTGTGTAGCGGAAGAGCACAATTTATGTGGCAAAGCAGCTTCCAAAAAGTTGCCAACCATAGCAATGTAGAGGAAAAAAAAAAAAAAAAAAGCAGCCGCCTTCCTATAGCTATATAGACCTTGCCTAGTAGCTGTTCTTTCAACAACTTATATATGCAATTACACATCTATTCACCATCATTGCAGGTGCAAGCTGAGCAACAGCATGTGTATAAATGTGTGTGGGTGTGTAAAGACTTCATTATGGTGATTTGTTAGCACAGTGGGAGAAGCTTTGTGTCTAATGAATGTGTAAATTAGGTGCTTAGCTTACTTGAGTGAAGAACAGTTCTAACACTTTGGGTCTTTAGCCTATCCCTGTCAACAGACTTTGGAAAAGAAAGTAGTTAGTTTCATTCCTTGTCAAAGTAGCAGCTTCCACCTAAAACCTAATCCTGCTTTCTTCTACTGTCCTCATGTTTCTAACAATGAACAGCAATGAATCTTGAGGAATTAGTTGTGTAGAATGATATTTTAATCATATGCATGATATACTCATATGGAGTATTAGAATAAGAGGTGTCGCATTTTGCGTTGTCATTTCTGGGACAGAAAACCGGGACTGTTAGCTAGCTTTAAATCATTTCTGGCATTAACGAGATTCTGACCAGAGGCTCTCTTTTATGTTCGGGATATGCACTGCATTATTTCTTATTATATCACAATGCATTGCAAAGGAACAGCTCAGTTATCAAGACTAATCCTTTAAGTCTTTCTTTCTTTACAATGTCAGACAAAATAAGACTATGCCATATTTCTGTAATCTCTCTTGTATTATGAGAATATTATGATCTGTAACAACAACAAAATCCCTAAACTGCATGCATTCCCTTTGGCTCTGATATGCTTAGACTTGTCTCTTTCTGTCAGAAGAGATATTTCTAAGTCTGTATAGTTTCATTTTAACAGACACTATCAGGCTAAAAATCAGATCATTAACACACAGCAGGAAAAAAAAAACACTTTCTGGTGTTTAAAAATTAGTGTTTCTGAAAAGGCTTGATGCAATACCTGAGGTTCTCCTTTTTTCTTCAAGAAACTACCTAAAATCAAAGCCAATTTTGAAAATCTAGGGTACCTAGTTCTGCTTTTTTCCTACTTGGTTGTGTATATTTAGATTAATCTGTTCAATAGCAGTTCTTGTTCTCAGACTTTACATCATCTAACAAGATCTAAAAAACATTTCTGCAATGCTTTGATGGCAAATTGCAGGGGAATTTCTTGAGTTAAATACTAATGAAGTAAACCCACCAGAGGTAGGCTTCCATTTCCTTTAACAGGATGAGAAACATAGATAGATAGATACATAGATACAGATATACAGAAAGGTGTATCCTTCTCAGAGATGCGTCTGTTTGGATAGAGTGAAAACATCATCCTATACATACTTATTCCAAAATTCAGGGTGGATTTCACTTTACTGAGATTTTGATAGCTGCTGCTAAGACCATATTCCATAGCTTAACTCTTTTAAAATCACTTCACTAGAGCAGCCAAAGAAACTATGACCTCAGAATGCATAAGCTCTTGACAGTTTTTTTTTTTTTAATGAGTTACAGAGAATTATTGTCTAAAATGCTCAATGGGCAGAGAAAAAGAGAAATATTAAAGTCCAAGATGGGAATTAGAATGAATTTTCTGCAGGTGCAGGACACAAGAGAGCTGATTATATTAAATACCATCGCCTGAATAAGACAGATGAGTAATGCCCCAGGTCATAGTTTTGTGGGGTTTTTTTGAAGAGGTTTGTAGAAGAAATAGAGGCCTTTGATGTGTTGGAATAAAGCCTAAACAACCCTAGAAGTAGTGTTATGAGAGCAAGAGTGAGGAATATATAAATGGAACAGCAAGTTACTGAAAACAGCTTCTTCTATTTTTTGCTTCTAGGTTCTTCTTTCAGAAATAAGGGTTATTTAATCCCTTTTCATCTCATGTCGCCCACAATAACTTTGGAGCTTAACGGCAACTTTCAGCAAAGGATATAGTTCAGGAAAAAGGACACTGGTGACCCTACTAAGTACTACCTGGAAGGAAAGGCCCCAGTGTGAGGTCAGCTTTGCTTACCAGCAAAGCAACAACACAGGAGAGACACTGTGAGTGCCCCAAGGGAATAGTTTTCAGGCAGGCTGACACTTCATACAATAGAGGCTCCAGTCATAAGTCATAAATGAGATTTTTGACACTTTAAGGTTAAACTGAGGGCTGAAAATTCTGAAACCACAGGAAGGCAGGATTTCTTGGCTTCTCTGTTACATTAGTAACATTCTATTCTATTCTATTCTATTCTATTCTATTCTATTCTATTCTATTCTATTCTATTCCCAGAAGAATAATTCAAGAGGTGCAGGGGGCTGCTACATTTTCTAAGGCAGAAGTGAAGTGCTGGCTAATGGAATGAACTCAGACTAGATGGCAAAAAAATGAGAGAAATATAGAAAAAGCAGACTGAAAAGTAAGGAAGAGTTGCAACAAGCTCTACCTTTTCACAAAAGAACAAGAGAGTGTAGGAAAGCTTCAACTCAGTGATAGGAGGAGTGCCAGATACTTTCTTGGACTGCAGAAGAGAGATCAGGATACACTTCTATTAAGAGTTAAGGGCACATCTTAAAACATTTCCATTCACACACAATATTCTGGATTTTTGAAGGCTACTTCTTTATAATTTTACTTGTTGAAATGATCTTTTACTTGGCTCCCTTTCAGTTTATTCTTCTGGTTGAATTACAGCACAAAATGTACACCATAACACTAAAAAGTCTATTTGCTATCTATCTTGACAGCTGCTGTTCACATACCCTATGTTTGCCTTAAGAAAATAAGCATCTGATCATGTCATCTGTTAAGTTAACCACTACTGCAAGGGTTCAAGTAAACTAGCCTCAGGCAATGGCTGATATTTGCTGCTATTACAGATCTATCAGAGTCGTGGTTTTAGTGAGGATGTAATTTTTTTGGATCACACCATTCAATTTTGAATTAGTATTAGTTTACAGTAAAATAGTAAGTTTTTCAGGACTTCTCTTGTTCCTAAACAATAGGAGATTTCCAGATGACAGAAAGCTCACTTACGTTCCTCACTTGCAGGAAACAGCGTTACAGATTGCTACGTTCTCTAAAATTAAGTATTTCACATGTGAAATCTGAAGTGACATGTTTAGTTTATCTCAGTTCTGATTTTTTCCATTCTTATACAGTTACTTCTTGCCAAGCAATCTCGTCACATCTCTTATGTGGCAAGACCTGGAAATAGGGAGGAGTGTATAATTCCTCTGTAGAACAGTAGCTAACACTTTCTGTTGGGAAGGTTTGCTCAGTCTAAATATTTCATACAGATTCATGTCATTCACGATGAAAAGACTGAAAAGTACCTGCAGGAGCAAGAAGCTTTCTTGCAGACTGCTTTCAACTAATGTTTCATCTGAGTTTCTCCAAGAAGCAGGGCTGGTTCTAGGTGGTGAGCAAACTTGCCCAAAGCATCAACACTTGCGTATGTTATCTGAACTCAGATACAGAAGACTGCCCCGGAATATTTCCTTTTGTGTTCACGTGTGTTCACTCAGCCACCCTTTGCTTTGCTTCCAGCCTGCATCAAGCTTCAAGGCTAGGCAAGTGTGCTGTCCCTAAATAGCATCTTCTGCTGCCACAGTCAAGAACACGGTCCTAGACTGGATGGACCACTCTTCTGACCTAGCAGAGCATTTCTCATATTCTTATAAGGATTTTAAAAACAAACAAACACAAAAAAAAACAACCAACCAAAAGAAAAAAAAAGTCTTGGTGCAGGCTGTTTGATTAAGAGATAAGATGTAGGCTTCTGTGAGCAACTGAATGAAATGTGGCAGACATTCAGAACAGATCAATATGGGCAAGGCATAGGGACGATGGCAGGGCCCAAGGGGTGTAGCAGCCCTCAGAAAAGGTTGAAGGCTTCACTGGCTTGATGTAATGCAGTGATCTATGTCCAGCTGCCGGTTATGCAGCAATAGAATGGTTTGAGGACGTTAAAAAAAAAATAGAACAAGGAACTTAACACATGAACTGTCTCTTCGTTATATACAACAATCATGAAGTGCTTATGCATAAGGACTTGACTTTTTTAGTTATAATCACAGGTTTGCATGCATGAACCATGTGTGATTACGGGATATCACCTTACAATGGAAAGCAAGATACTCTTTGATTAAGATCATCTCACTGAAATATTTATGCAGACTCGAGCATGAAGCTATTGACCTGCTTCAAGTAGTTATATGATGTGCTCTCTAGGGCATGTATAAATTGAGTATACATTATACCATAAATCAACTTGAATTTCAAACAAAAGTATGGGATTTAATGGGCACAAAGAATCCATTGTATTAGCATGTAAACTCTGGCTACATTTAGAAACAAAATGAAGGTATTGTATTCAGCTTTACTTAGTCTTTGGTATTTATAGATGTGACCTGCTTAGAGAAGACAGGGTAATTAATTCTAGGTATTAAACATTAAAATACAAAGCCACAAATTTGGTTAAAAAATGCCATAATGTTATAAATAAACAAATGGTGTAACCCATTAATTACAGCATGAAATGGGCAGTCCTGAAACAGAGTTCCAAACCTAAAGATTGTGAAAGATTAATACTGTTACTTAGCTACCCACTATACTAAAGTTAACAGTTCCCAGAGAAGCATGACTCCCGGCATTATGTAACTCATTATATTTTCAAAGTGTGGTGCAAACATTAATTGACTGACTAATCTTAAAACATCATCATCATTCATAGCTGAAGTGTGAAAATTTTTAATATTTGAAAGACATATGAGTTTATCTTATTTGCACAGAGAATTAACTGTGTGCACAAGTTATTACGTGTGCAAATTAAGTTTGAGTACTTATTGTATGCAATCAAATTTGGAGATTACTTTTGTTTTAAAATAAAACTTGTACCATTGAAGAGAGATAAGGCAAGGTTTCAGTACTCTGTAGACTAGCTGATAGACTGAAGCACTTCCATTCTGTTCAAGTGCCCATTCTGCCTAACTTGGGAGAGGGATGCTTGTTCACTGAACCTTTTTTTTTTTTTTTTTTTTTAAATTCCGTCCTTATTGAAACTGGTATATGCATGCCTGCCCAGAGCTGAGCAGGGAGAAAGGGGCAGGGGAAGTGGTGGACAACAGATATTTTCCGATTTCAGTTTTCTCTGTCAACTACCTCTACTTCATATCAAAAAATGTCTTTAGAAGGTAGATTAGTTGCAAAGGGGATGGACAAGTACTAAAACATAATTAAAAATCCCTTTCCATCTTTCATCAAAAAGCCCATGGCTTCTCTTTGCTTTCCTATTAGGTGAAACAATATTCAGCACAAAGACTCAAGGCTTTTAACAAACAGAAATTCTTGTGCTAAATCTCAAAGTGGAAGACCAGCCTTACCCGTGTCCAGTGTAACATTACGCATCAAAGAACATGGTTTCAGAATTTTCGTCCTTAATTCATCAAACTTCCAAGATGTACTTGCCTATACTGTGTTCTCTGTTCTTAGTAATATGAGACACTGGAAACTACAGAACAAGAAATTGCAGCTACATTAAATAAATAAATTAAACAAAACAAAACAGAAAGTTCTCTAACCTTACGGTGAGAACTGGGCCTTGTAAAATCCAGAGTCAACTTCCAGTGGTGCCACTGGCTTCCTGCAGAAACTCAGAGAAGGCAATTCATTACATCTCAAATCACCATATGTAAAAATAGGAGAAACACTTGTTTTATTCCACTGTTTTACGTCTTTTTCAAATTAGAAAAAACTACTTAAAGCCAGAACAGTTTCTCTTTATATGCTGCACAGCAACTGGCACAATGGTGCATTATTTCAGTTATGGCCCATAGGTATTACTGAGACTAGAAATCTGTGTTTGGAGAATCTGAGCCTGAATCTTTTTTTGTAATCTGTGATAGTTCTTTTATGATACATAAAAACATCTGAAGAGTTAAGGAGCAAAACAGAAATGCCCTTTGTATTGAGTACAGAAGAGACCTGTAATACTTCTCTGTGTAATTTATGAGAGACTGCAACTCTGAAAAAGCCCTTTTTCACTCATACAACTTGCTTTGATGTTGTGTACTTAGGACCTACGAATTTCTTCATTGGGATGCAAATGCTTTATTTGATATCAATATAAAAATTAAAAACCAAAACCAATCCTGCCCTGTTTGCAGCGTGCAATGTCATCCCTGCTGCTTTCAGTGCCAGAGTATAGCTGCCGCAACCAAACACAATTGTGAAAAAAGAATTTGCGTGCACATAACTAAGTTCCTCCTGGTGCATGAGAGTGGATTCCCAGGAACTAGAGAAGACAGACTATTTAAAACATTCTAGAACTAACAAATTAATTCTGATTCAACATGGGAAACAAAGGATATGCGAAACTGCTAGACCAGATAACTAGAGAAAAAGCTTTTCACTGATATGCAAGACTACCTACTCTAATTCTGATACTCAAGTTGAGACTCAATCCTTTATGTGCCCCAAGGATTTTGCTAGTAGCACTGAGAACAGGAGAACCAACAAGCATCTGGAAAAAAAATGATTGTAAAGCCAGGAGGAAAACTGGACCCTCTGTTATTACTCAAGGATTCCAAAGTGTCTATAGGTGTTAAAAAAAGTTCATAAAACCCCAACAGGTATTTCCCATATGTTGACCTGACTCTCATAAATCCAGTCTAGGTTCAGACGTGTATAATCAGTATTTCTACTTCTTGGATAAAAAAAAGTTCACATATCTTTTCAGCAACATTCAAACTACTTGCCAACTTAGGATTTAGGAGAAACAGAAAACTGTAGAACACTTTTTCCCCATTAAACGTCTATATATCATTTACAGAAGTCTAATATTTGGCTGAATACACGTCTCCCAGCACTGGGAACAGTCAAATCTTGGAAAAGCCTCCAAACAATGCTCAACATGAATAGCATAATCATTAATAGATTTCATTTAACTGCTGCAAAAGTTAGCATTAACACATAACTTCCCCAATCTCTGTCTTGAATCCCAAAACATAAACTAAGTAGTTACAGTTCCAGTAAGTGAAATATCCAGGCAACCAGCATAAAGTAGTTTGTGTTAAGCATTCATCTTGTTGAGTGATACGCAACATAAGGATACCGCATCATTGTCACAAACCTAAATATGTGCAGTACCAAAATTAATGGATGTAGATTCTATCACTGTGTATGCATAAGTCCCACCTGTGCAGCTTGCCCAAGTGCCCCGTGCCCGTTCTCTTCTCCAGAAATGGAGAGATTACTCTCCCCTCCTAGAAAGCGCTGGAGAAGAGCTGCTGTGCAGGTGAGATGAGTCCTGCACCAGGAAGGAGGGGCTATGGGGTAGGAGGAGATGCTCTACTGCAGGACAGAGGAAAGGAGGGAGTTCTGTGCTTCCCTGCATGTCACGGACTTGGGGTCCAGTTAGATTAGATCAGCAAGGGACTGGGGATTTGATAAGAAAGAAAAAGAGCTTCCCAAAAGCACAACATCTCCTTTGTTAAAGAATAACTAGTATTGCATTACTTAGTAATATTGTTATGATTTTTCTGGTGCTGTGTCATAAAAAAATCTGCACATTCCACATGTAACAAATGTTTTAGGGAGCCCTACAGGACTGAAATTTGGATTTCAATGGAAATGGGATATTAAGTTGGAATGTAAATTAATATCTGCACGTTCCTAGTCTCTACTGAGTGTTCCTCAGTATGGTCCCTATGGCGTCACATGAGGAACTAAATATATGTGGAACAGTAAGTTTCAGTTGGGAGCCCTTTGGTTGAATTAGATCAGAAACATTCTGACTTTGAGTAAGAGAACTTAAAATATCACAAAGGTTCATATATATGAAAAATATGGTAAAGTCATAAACTGGAGCAAAACTACTTCCAAGCTTATTTAATTTTGGTCATAAATTAGTACTGTTGGGAAAGGATGTAGGAGACCTGGCACACTTCTTTTTTTCAGAAGAAATACGATGCAGGGCAAACAAACTTTATTAACAGAACAGACTGGTTGATACAGGAAAATGAAATGGAAACCAAAATCTTTCTGGTAGAAAAAATACATTTAGTAGGTGGCCTGGCTCAAGTGGTAGTATCAAATTTGAAAATTTATGCAAGAACTAAGCACATCACAGATAAGACTGCAAGTCCCTGATTTAAGATACAGTGGTCAGAATGACTGCAAAAGGATGGCAGCATCAGCCAACTGACAGGCAGGGCATCAACAGCATCTTTTTCTGTCCTGACACTCACTCTGCTATCAATTTCCTTGAGTCTTAAGCACATGTTTTAAGTTATGCATGTGATTACAAGTGTTTTTTGTTTTGTTTTGTTTTTTTTTTTTTTTTTTTTTTGTATTATGGGCCTGGAATTAATAGTTTTGCAGAAAAAAAAATCACTGGAGCAGATTTAGAAAGCTGGCATCAGTCCATATCTGCACTCCAGTTGTACCCCTGTTTCTCTTTGCCTTTCCTTTGTTCCTTACAAGCGTCTGCAGCCCAAACCTACTATGCTTTACTTCTAATATGTGTTTCAGTTTTCAAACCTCCCCTGCCAGTAACTTCCAACATCATGCAGTTTACCAGCTTAGTGTCCTGGTGGAGGAGGAAAAGCACAGCATGCCAATTGCTAACAATCATAGAATGGCTTGGGTTGGAAGTGACCTTAAAGACCATCTAGTTCCAACCCCCTGCCATAGGCAGGGATATCACCCACCAGACCAGGTTGCCCCTCATCCCTCATCCAACCTGGCCTTGAACACCTCCAGGGATGGGGCATCCACAACTTCTCTGGGCAGCCTGTTCCAGTGCCTCACCAACCTCACAGTGAAAAATTTCCTCCTAACATCTAATCTAAATCTTCCCTCTTCTAGTCTAAAACCATTCCCCCTTGTCCTATCATTATCTGTCCGAGTAAAAAGTTGCTCTCCATCTTTTTTATAACCCCCCTTTATGTATTGAAAGGCTGCAATGAGGTCTCCCTGGAGCCTTCTCTTCTCCAGGCAGGACATCTCCAGCTCTCTCAATCTTTCTTTGTAGGAGAGGTGCTCCAGCCCTCTGATCATCTTTGTGGCCCTCCTTTGGACCCACTCTAACAGGTCCACATCCTTCTTGTGCTGGGGGCCCCAGACCTGGGTGCAGCACTCCAGGTGGAGCCTCACAAAGGCAGAGCAGAGGGGGACAATCACCTCCCTCGACCTGCTGGCCACTGCTCTGTTGATGCAGCCCAGGATGCAGTTGGCCTTCTGGGCTGCAAGCGCACACTGCTGGCTCATGGTGAGCATTTTGTTCACTAGAACCCCCAGGTCCCTCTCTGCAGGGCTGAAGTCCCCTAACACCATACACAAGACTCAAACTGAGCAAACTGGTTGAAGGAATAAATATGTCAGCAATTAGTGTTAATTAAAATCTTTATCACCATAAAACAACCCTAAAAAGTTATGAGGAATCAATGGTAGGCATATGAAGGGAGCAATAGTCTATCCAGGCTAGCTTACAGTTTTAAAAACAAAACAACAACAGCAAAAAATCCTAGTGTAGAATATTCTTATACTGGATGTTTTATTGCCTTATGACTTGCCCTAGGCATTACTTAGATGCCCGATGTCCTTACATTGCCTGTGAGGCTCTGCTGGGTTACGGGTCATCCTTCAGCCCAGACAGACAATGTGAGAGGAACACAACACATCGAGTCTCTTCTTAATATCCTAGAAAAATTCTTACAAGAATGTTTCCTGCTACAAAGCTTTTGAGTTATGGTAACTAAGAACAGCGATGGAGGATTTTTAAGCTTTGTGCAGTTTTCTCTCCTTGAGTTAATTCGGTGCTCAGTGCTGCTGAACACACGTGATATCAATAGGAATAAAAAGGGAATTATTGTCTGGCAGCAACGTAGTTGTACATGGAACAACTATTTTGAAGTAGCTTTAGCTTGAAAGATCTTGAAGCACCCCACAGCATAGCATAGTGGCTGAGAAACCTCCCTCATCAGTCTTCTCCAACAAGTGAATACAGCTGTTAACAAGATCTAACACTACTGCTTGCACCACAGCAGCTCCTTGCCTTGGCACAGTTCCTACGCTGGAGGAGATGGAAGCCATGGCAATGTCCACTGAAGATCTCAGTAGTGCCAATCCTGAAAAATCATTCTTTAAGTGCATGGTGCCAGGGAGGAAAAGTAGCAGCATGGAGAGCAAAATATGGTAGCACCAATGTATACTCCTGAAAATTAAAATGGATTATCCGAAAATTGACGGGGATGGGGCAACGTTTTCACACATTGTCTCAGTTGTCTGTCTCTCCTCAAGTTATACATAGCTTTGCCATGGTGTGTTCTTCATTCTATGGAGCCCTCTCTCTTCTATGACTATGAATCAAATGACACTGTCAATCCTTTTTATGCCCTTTGACTGCTGGAAGGATATAATGAGAGCAATGTTTTGGTTTCCTGCAACTGTTTCTCAAATAGGTGGTGATGTTCAAATCGGTTTTAAATCTCATATTCCTGTCCTCTTTAGACACTCCTTTCTCTCTGGATCCTTCCTTGGAAAGATGGAGGAGGGGAAAGAGAAAGGGAAAAGAAACAGAACTATGATCACTGGAATTAATAATATCCCTCTTTGTGTTATGTTTTTTTAAGTGATTGCTGTCCTTTGCCATTTGACTCAATTTCCACCATTTCTAATTTCTAATTTTTCTTAAATTGGAATTTAACTAATATTTTATCAGTTTTAAGCTTTCATAACTGCCTCCAAATTTCCCCTTGAAGTTATGGCAGTATGTGATATTTTCTAAAGTAGTTTTTCCAGCTCTGAGCTAACCCCAGATCTACAATCAATTAAGCTGTGCCTTTACACCTAAAATCTGATGCAATAGGGTTTTCTGGCCTTCTCCAAAACTCAGTGAAAATGATGGGACTTTGTACAGCTGTCTTAATGGCAGCAGGGAAAGATGCTTCTGGTTTTGGAGATCTCTCCTATAAGGATTTACAAATGAAAGTTGTGTTAATTGTGATTCTCCCAGTGACTGTGGCATTAAGTCATGGCATAAGAAAAATGAAATTAACTTTCTGAAAAACAGCCCGGTCTAAAGCTAGTCTCTAGGTAAGCGAGACACAAGTATTTTGATGTGGGTTTCTCAAATGCAGGACATACCGTTTTTAATGCTTGCACACTCAGTGTGACACTGTGCTTAAGTAAAGAGTGAAATATGAAATCCAGTGTATGCTGGACTTGCTCATAAAATATTGCTCACCAGCCATAAAATAGTTCACTTAAATCACAGGCTGAAATGCATTATTTTATCTTAAAGGAGAAAATAAGTGATTCAGTTAAAACAAAGAAACATTCCTTCCTTCCTAGCTTTCTTATATGGGTTCCAGTATTCCCGACACTAAGAATAGGAACTGTACATCCCATTTAAACGCTGGAGGAGGTTACCTGTTTGTCAGTGGAGCCCGCCACAGATAACTCAGTCCGTGTTTTCTCCTCAGACCGTGACTGTGGTGTTGTAATTGGTCACTGTGAGGAGCTGCTGTTTAATTGAAGTTGCACGTGAAGGATCTAAATCAGCAAATTTGTATCTCTGTTTTAGAATAAGTAGCTATAACTGCCTCGTCTAGTTTACTGAATACCTCATTTATCTTTTTTACTACAGGAACATTTAATAAGATGTTAGTAATGCTTTTTGTTTTTTTTTAGTTTTTTGTTTTGTTTTTACATGTTATGAAATTCACTGTAGTCTGTAAAGATTACATCTCTTCTAGTAAACCAAGGTTATAGAATAGCTTTTTATTTCTACAGTGACTGCTTTGTGAAGAAAAACGCAGCAGATAATAAGCTTTATCGTGAAGCCTTGATTGTTCAAGGTTTGGAGTAATTGCAGCTTCTGCTGGTATCAGTCAGGATTGTGAGAGTGTCCAGAACCCACATTTTCTACCTTGATATCCTTTCATAGAACACATCTAAGGCTATTTGAACCAGCCAGTTACTTAGTTATTTCATGCTGTTGATGGAAGAACAATTTAAAAAATAAAAAATAATTTAAAAATTTTGAGCTTTTTTCTCACGTGGGAAACTCCCTTTGAGATTTGACCTCAAGCAACAGTTCAAATAATTGCAAATGAAAGCTAACCAGATTACAATAGGAAGGTGAACTGACACTTGCCATCTGCAGTCTGTTCATCCTAAGTTCCTTGAGTCTGATGTTGACATTACTCAGTATCACCTAAAAAGAGGTTCTGTGGTCCAGTGATAAAGGATTTTGAACTTGCCAGACAGCCAGCAAGTCTTGTAACCATGCTTTGTACAGTCAGTGCAACTGTTAAGCTGGTGGTTCAAGAGAGAAAGGAAAATGAAGCATTGCATCAGAGAATTTTCTTGGGTTAATACATGGAAAGCATGAGAAGCTATATGCTGCCACCTCTACATGCTCAGTTTAGCATCATTGAATTCTCCTGGATTAAAAACAAACAAACAAACAAACATACCTTTGAACACCAGGAAAATCCTTAGGAAATAGGCTGGCTTCATCTACCACCACATTTTCTACCTTGATATCCTTTCATAGCCAAATGAATTGGTGCAGAATAACCCTTGACCACATCATGCATTCAAGAAAATGTTGCAAAACAAGGCTACATCTCCAGTAAGAATATAGTGTTATTCAAATGCCATACAAAAATAGGAATGTTTTTGTAGTGACCCTTCAGTTATACCCGTATTTTGCTATTGGCTTATTTGTCTGTATGATTTAAATGCATATGAAAATGCATATTTAATTATTAAGCAAACAAAGAATCCTACGTGTTCAAACTTACTTCTCTACAAGAGTTGTCTGTGAGCAGGATTGGGATGTAAACACAAACTTTGTACCGTTTTGTGCTCCTAAAATTTTCTTTTGACTTAAGAGTCTATGGATGATTGTTTTGATAATATGATGAATATGACAAAATTGTCTTCCAGAATAGTATCATAAGATAAAGAGCAATTGTATGGTTTAGCATATAGAATTCTTACAGTAGTATAAATTATGTTTCAGGTTTTTGAGTAGCTGATTGCATTAAATTACTCATAGAATGATTACTTACAATAAGGGTAAAATATTATTTAAGTAATTTGTGCTCATTTTAATATCAGTTTGAAAGATACAGGTGCTCAATACTATACAAACAAAACAAATTTAAATCAGTATATGGAAAACCTGTGAAGTTTACCAAACATGCTTACTACTATTTATACCGACCTTCACAAAAAACCATACGTATTTATCACCTTTTGTTTCTCTCCACATATTGTCTGTATCTAATGATACCATAAAACACATCTTTTCTTGCATATTAGTATAGCTTCTGCCATGCAATGGGACACTGTCTTACCTGATGAAGTCTGTATTGGGGGAAAAAAATGCTGCTTAGTATTGATAGTTCCTTCACCTTACAAAAAGTAGAATATTTGTATCTTTGTCTATATGTCGGACATGTTGTGTACTTTCTTTGTTGTATATTTCACAAAGGTCAAAATAATTGATTAGCAGAAAATAACAGAGGATTAAAACTGAGATTGCATATTTCTTCCTCTCATTAGTCACTTCTGCTTTCAGAAATCAAATGGCAGAAACATACATTCCTTTCAGTCAAGATTGCCCCTTTGGGAATGAGTCGAGCAGTTCATATTAGAAGAGTCCTTTGTTCCCTTTACTTAGGGCATCGGAACAGTTGGGCAGAGAAATCATCTATTGTTTTGCTTAATTTAATTTGTATTTCACTCCAGAGCAAGGTGCTTAGAATTACTCGATAAGACAAATAAATGAGAAAACTTAAATTAGTTACAAATATTAATATTCTCATTGGCTCAGAAGGAAACAGTGTAGCAGGTGTATCAAAAAGAAACTGGAATATTTTATTTACTCAGTAATCTGAGAAAGGCCAGAACTAAAGTTCAGTCCAAAGCTGCATTCAGAGACTGTCTCTGTCAGGCTGTTGGTGCCTGACCCCAAACCCATTTCTAGGTTTAGAATTCATTGTAGGAGGTGGAGATGATCAACACTCCATTCATTGTGGTACGCTATTTTGATTACTCCTTTTCTCCTAAAGAAATCGTCCCGTTCTTGCACGATCATCTATTCATATAAACCAAGACTAAACTGGTTTTTAGCCTTTGCTTCCAGCTTGTTGTTGGGCCTTTCCTTGCAATCACATCACAGTAAAGTGATGCCATTATTTGCTTCTTTTATTTTTTCCCCTCTCTAAAGGGGTCATCATTGCTTAGATTCTGACAATCTGAAATTACTGAGTCACCACCACCAGACATTTAGAATTATTCCTCAAAGTGAAGTTAAGCTGAAAACATCATTAGCCAGTGTTAAGAAAAAAAAAAAAAAAAAAAAAAAAAATAAACAAAAAATATCTACTATTTTTTTTTAANTATTCTATTTATATACTGGCAATTCAGCTCTGTCCCCCCAGCACCACCCTCTGTGACTGCACTTCATAAGAAGATTACACTTCTCCCTATGAAGTGAAAATTACCTTCTTGTGGGGAGAAAGCGTTTAATTATGCCTCTGCTTCCCCCTGTCTCCATGGAGATCCCATGCAAACAGCCTGCTCCCTCCTGCTTTATTAGCCCCTACTTCCCCCCGCCCCGCGAAGGCCACAGACGAGCTCC
>VXAA01003467.1:1194960-1227192 GCA_013399115.1 Anseranas semipalmata
CGCTGCCGGTCGCCCGCCCCCACCCGCGGCTGAAGCAGGGTTTCCTGAGGGGGTTTTTCCCCCCTTCGCGTCAGGAAGCGCCGTGGCCGCTCAGCTGGGGCGGCCCGGCCGGCAGCACCGCTCGGGAGAAGTGCCCGCGGAGCCCCAAGTGCCCCCGAGGCGCCTCTGGGCAGCGGCTGGCTGGTAGCCCCCTGGGGCCGGGTGGCCTCGGGGCGAGTCGAGTGGGGCGTTGCGGCTCGGGATAGGCGCTTTGGTTTGAGAACCGTGATAAAAATAAAGGGCGGAGGTTGGGGGGGAGTTTTTCATCAAACGAAGTGGGACTCCTGAGCTAGCACCGGCGCTGGGCCCATGTGCTCAGTGCTCCAGCTGTCGTCTTCAAGCTTTGACCTGTGGAAAACAGACGCTTTTAATCACTTTGCTAGCAAAGTGTCATGATTCAGCCCTCCCCTCGGTTATTGTAGGAGCCTGTATTAAACCTTGCTTTTGTCTTTGTAAGGAGCTACCGTTAAGGAATACATGTACCTGCAAGCAGGCTTCCAGGCTGGCTCGGGAGCAACGGCTGTACCTGGAGCTGAGTGATGCTTCCCGTCATAAGGCGGTTATGTCTGCCAGATTTTAAGGGTGGAACTTCATGTCAGAAAAATTTCCAATAACACAGTCATTCATTCATTTACGTATTTGTTTTTACAGAAACATACGTAAATAACATCTTACATATCCTTTTATTATCAAGAACACGTGTTCTAGTCATTTCTGAAAGCTGGAGCAAATGAAGCAATTTTATGTTGTTTTAGCAATTAAAATCCATTGCCTCTAACACACAAAGAAGCATACTTGCCTTTTGGTCTTGAAGCAGGAGTTTCAAAGTTGACCAACTGCATGCATCGCATTTGGGAGTCATTTCTGGGCTAGGTGTTCCTGGAGGTTTGGTCATCTGGTGACCTTTTAAAGGAGAAAAAACCTGTGGGGATGCAGGTATCAGGTAGTCTTCATAATCAAGCTATATGAACATGGCTGTCCTGGTCTGTCTGCTCACGGCTAGGGTAAGCTGCTGCGTATAACTGCGTTCGGATACTGCTGTGAGAACAAAATTTGAATAAAAGGTTTAAAGCAAAATATCAAAGAGTTTATCATTCAATGAGTATTGTCCCCTCTGGCTTTGTATAAGGTAGATCCTAAGGAAAAAGTAGCATGTGGGGTAATGTAATCAAAGCTGTATCATAATGTGATGGAGTAAATTAGGCAGTAAGGCAGCAAGGGCATTTTGTAGCTTTCTGAGAGCTTAACATTGCTATCTTGACACATCCTCAATGTCAATTATTGTAATTTCTTCCAAGCCTTTTGAGTTAAACAGCTCATCATAATTCCAAAAGGACAGCTAAATGAGCCATTGTTATCACGCTATAAAACATTCCCAAGGAACCAAATAAACAATTAAAACCAGAACACTTTGTTTAAGGGATGCTTTAAAGACATTATGATTTTGTACCCTTTTTCCCCTAGAGCCAAATTTTTGAGTTACCATGACTCAACTTTGAAAGGGAGTCATGAACTCTAAAAATGGCTTGAAATAGATTTTTCTATGCATATAGATAGCAGTCCGACATAGGTACTGGGTCCAGTTTTCAAGATAGAAATCTTCCCCCTTATAGTGAAATAGTAAGCCAAATCTTCTATGTCCAGTCCTAAAAAGAGGAAGTAGCAACTTTTAATTTTTTTTTTCTTTATGTGGCCTTCAGGTCATGCTAGAAAATGTTGATGGTTTCTAGTGAATTCTGTGAAATTCTGTCTGTACTAATTGATACACCTTCCTTCTGCAATGAAGAATGGTATTGATTTCTTGTATAAAATATGTAGTTAAAAAGTTTCACATCAGATTTAGGCATTAGTACAAGATGAATATATTAAAATATTTTGAACCCAAGAAAGAATATCTCCAAGACAGCATTAGTATCCTATAGAAACACACAAGATGGTATTTTTAACCAACTCACATACTGATTGCCTCTATAGAGGGCAGCTTATAGGGTCCCTTTGGATCATAAAATATTGTCAGGTAGAAATCAATCAAACAAGGCTGGAATCTGCCTTGCTGATTCAACTCAGTTAAAACATTTAGTTTTCTCTCATTCCTGCCAAACTGAGCATCAAGAGGCTCAGTCTGGGAATAAATCCTAGGTATTGTGCATGCCAGCTGACAGAGCTGCCCATAGGCCACCTTGTTTCCAAATGAACCACCATCATGTCTGGGAGAGGGGGAGTACAAGAAAAAATGAATTGTGTTAAATTGGTTAAGCCTATGTTGCTAAATAATGTCCATTAGGTAAAAATTATGCGTAATTGCATGTCTTTTTGTTTGATGTTTCATGGATAATAATAATGATGATGAAGATGATGGCAATGTGTCTATTTGCACTTTTCATTTCCCGACCTTAAAGTAAGCTCTGCATTCTTTCTGGGGGCAAACCAAATCTTTTGACAGGAAAAATAAATGTGAGGCAAAGTGTTCTCTTCACATTGAAGGACCAATGCCAAAAGGCACAGAGCATTTTCACAGACATAAATAAAAGTTGATAGAGGCAAGCACCAACCAATACAGTGTATGTATATTGATTTGTAAATCCCTCTGAAATTAGAATGAAACTAAGCCTGGTTCTAGCTGTATTAACACTTGAAAAATTGCCCTTCAGTTCCCTTTTGCTGTGTGATATTCTATAAATGTCACAAATATTTGGAGGATCAGAACAACTAGTAGTAGTAACACGATTCCCCTTTTATTTTCTGACTATAATGCTTTGTGGTAAACAAGTTTGCAACATTTTCCCAGAAACTACAATGATCTGATATCTTTATTTCCCTCTCAGAGGATCTCTAGCCTTTGATATTTATGATGAAGAGTTATGAGAGTTTTCTAGCTTAGTGACAGGTATTTCTGCAATTGGAGTCCATTCAAGTGAAAAACAAAACAAAACAAAACAAAACAAACAAACAAAAAAGAACCTTCTTAAAATGAAATACCCACACGAGGAACACAAAGAGAAAATGTGTTTTGCTTGATGCATATTCCACAACCAAACCAATGCGTGTGCATTTGATATGCCTTCCCTTGATAATTTAAAAAAATGCAATGATGTAAGTGGTATGCATGGCTAGAGTCTTCTGTTTGGTAGACAGCCGAACTCCTGTTTCATGATCTAGTTATATAGAGAGAAATCCTAACTTGTGTTAGAAAGAAATAATTCTCTGAAGAGAAGGAAAAAAGACGTGAGTAACATCAGTACTGTTTTTCTTGATTCAGTGGAGTATTAAACAACCACATTTTTGGTATTCTGAAGACTACATGTGATCTCCAAACATAACTTATCTTTCTGTGCTGTTACTTAGAAAAATCAGTTCAGGATACGTTTGGATTGACACTATCAGCTTTCATGTTAAAATTGTTTTGGTGACCAAGGGACAAACAGCCTTGCTGAGAGCAGTTTTCTTAGATGCAGCACAAGAAAGCATTTGTTCTGTTGCTTATGAGTCTTAACCTAGTTTTTTAGATTTTATGCCAGCCTGTCATGGTTCAGCATGCTTATACTAACAACAAAGAGGAGTGTTCCAGTGCTTAAAAGGCTCTTGTCTCTATTTACTTCATGTTTGTGTATTTTTTACCTCAAATGCATTTGTGGCAAAGGGCATAGGGCCTATTTTGAGCCTTCATTTGTCAAGAAGATAAATGGATATCACAGAGTACAGATAGAAGTACCATCCTGCAGTCACAACTTTGTCAGCACAAAGCCTTGAAAGATGTCTTCTCCAAAGCGTAATGATGTAGTTGCTACTAAGGAAGGCAAATAAAAAATGAATAAGCATGAGGGACTTGTTTATTGGTGGTTTCATGTGCATAGTCACATTTAACATCTTGGATACTCGGGAGCTATTCTAGGAATCACCCATCTGATTTTCACCTTTGCTTTCTTTCACAGCTCTAGTGCTCTGTCTGTCATTTTATAAGTGAAGGAAAAGAAGAGGCAGGCAAAAATGTGAAGCAAGACACTGAGCTCAGCTGCCTGCCTTCTTGACAACCAGCTCTTCTCACATACGTCCTTCTAAGAAGCAGTGCAATGGCAAAGAGAAGGTGAACATCTACTCTATATCAGTGATTCCAAACTGTGCAGCTTATAACAGTAACAACGTCACAGTTTGTGGTGAGGGAACTCCAGTCTGTGACACCGAAGGCCAGCAGGGAGCTTTAGGGATGTGATTGCTGTGCCTAAGAGTTGTGTGTAGGAAGCAGGAGGGCAGCTGTGTGTGGAAGGCGGGCAGGACCCCCGCAGTGCTGCCGAAGCCAGTGATGCTGGAGGTGATACGCCATGGAAGTGTTGCTTGTGCCCATTCAAACTCTGAAGGGATGAGTCTGATTTTCCTTTCCATTTTTTTCCCCTTTAGACTTCAAAACGTCCGACGGAAAGGGGAGTATGCACAGCTTCCGTGGCAGGTCCAAATCTTCTTCCTTTCTCCATGGCCTTTTGGGAATGAATATTCTTCTATACGGATTTTTTTTATAGGCACGGTGTTCTTAAGGAATATGGCTGGAAGTTCCTTGTTACTCTCGCTTGCATCCTCAAAATATTCCCTGGTCTCTCTCAGATATCCAAAACTGTGAAAAGCTGCAGACACGGGAGGTCCAAAAGCCATCACTACGGGATAACCCAGTGACGTGTTTCTTGTCACACTTGCAACGTAAGCGGTCCAGGATGGCAGAGATGGCTTCTTCCCCCGGCAGGGAAATTTTCCGCTCTCTTCGTTTCCCCCCACGTTCGCCGTCCCCGCAGGAGCCCCCGCTGCGGCGCCTTTCCCCGGCGGCGCGCGCGGGGCCCGGAGCGCGGGGCGCGAGGGGCAGGTGGCGCCACGCTCGCGGACACGTCACGGCCCCTAACGGCCGTAACGGCCGTAACGGCCGCTGGGGCGCGAGGAGCGGCTCCTCCTCAGCGCCCCGCTTCCCCCGGCCCGCCGTGGGGCTCGGGGCGTCCGTCGCTCACAAGGAGCCGCTGCTGTGGTGCGCGCCCGACGGCAGCGCTGCCTTCCCCGCTTGCTCTGGAGCCTTCTGTGGAGGCTTTAAGGCACCCGCTCGGAGCTGGTTTCTGCGGGGGTTGCCGGATGCTGCCCGTCGGGCGGAGGCTGAGGCAAGCCCAGCGCCAGAATCCCCGTCCTGCCCCGCGTTTAAGCCCTGGCAGCTTTATCCGGGATTTATCTCGACTTGGCAGGTATCTGACCCTGGAGTTTAACTTTAGCTCAATAGAATTGGGAACCTCCTTTTATGAAAACATTCTGGGCCCATGTAACACTGTACAAATATTCTTAATTAACAGTTTGATCATGCCAACTGTTTAAACATTTTATTTTATTTTTTTCTGCTTTACTAAGGGCAGGAGGGAAGGCCACTTTCCCAATGATTTCTGAGCAGCTGGAAACTTTTATTTTGTGTTATCTTAGCCCTTTGCTTGCTAACAATCCACAGGTGAATATTTGATTTCTGTCTTAATTGAATTTTGTAAAAAGCCAGGACTTGTTCACATAAAAAGTAGTCAACACATGCTAGCGAAGAGTTCATAACAGTCTTAGTTCACCCAAGAACCCTTACGTCCAGGTTTGGCAGTAGAGAAGGCATTGTGGACAGCACGCTAGTCACCTGCCTCGCTTCATGAGTCCAGCAAAGAAGAAATAAGGGAGGAATAATTTGCATCCTATTGCAACTTCATTAGGAAAAACACAGTGCTCCATTTCATGCTTTTAGGATTGTGATCCTGAAACCGTTAGAGGCATTAATAGTCACTGTGCAAGGTTTGCTGCTACCTGGCCATCCTGTTTAACAGCTTCCCTATTTCTGTTGCAATATGTTTGAAAGCTTTCTTTTCTTTGCCAGTTCTCATCCTACATACCATGCCTGAAGTACCTGAGCTCTTCACTAACACAACACTTTCACTGAGGAATTATATGTCTGTCAGCTGTTCATTACATATATTATTTTCTTCCCATTATTTATGTTTCAAGATCATTTGAATGTGTTGAAGAGAAAAAATGATAGAAGCTGTACACTAGTATACTGAGAAGCTGTATACTAGTATACTGAGTTAGGGAGGATCACAAATGGCTAAAACTTAGCATCTGCTTCTGGTTGATTTTTTGGATTATAAAGAAAATGACTGCTTGCTACTTGGTTATGAAAGTCTTGACATAAGTAATTCTGGTCAGTTTATCCTTAAAGAATCCAAGTCAATAACCATTCTAGCTTGTTGAGAAATGTGTCTAATGTTTACATTTGGCTTTTTGTTGCGTTTTGGCTTTTTATACACTTAGCATTTATGTAAGCTTTTGCATACTGGCAAATATATTTATGCGAGCAGCTAAAATGACACTGATACCTAACTAATTTGTTTGAATCTCTGGAATTTTGCAGTGATAGATAAGGGGAGTTGGCTGGTCCCACCTATTTTGTTCAAAGAAATGTGGCTCATTTTATTCAAATTGTTGTCCTAGACAGGCACTTGATTTTTAAGAGTAATATGTAATAATTTCTAATATTTTCTGTTGTATGCATGTGGAAAGATAGGCTCTGGTGTTTAGATTAGTTTGTGAAGAAAATCTCCTTTTCACCACTGTAACAATATCCATTATAATGCTACATCTTTGTAATGTTCAGCTATGAGTAATGAACACTGACATTATGTGGCCCTGTTTTAAAGAATTACGCATATCGCTTGCTTCATCAGCAAGGTTATGCTAGAGGAAAGATGAAAGTTTGCCTAGCTTGAATAGTGATTCTTTGGACTTTGGACACATATCTTTGGACACATGTAACTGGACTCAAAATTATAAAGACAAGTTGATGTTCTGTATTTGATTCTAATTTTTAATTTATATTTTTATACACTACTAAAATTACTAGATTTTATTATTATTATTATTTTGCATGTTTCTGCCTTGCTATCAGTTTCTAACACCAAACAAGGGGAAATGAAAGTGATTACCCTGGAAGATGCAGAGAAACATGGTCAGCTCTTTCTATCAATTTAAGAGAAGCATGAATTTGACATCGCTGAGAAATGGTCTGAATCCTACAGACTCACCTCTGATTAATAAGAAACAGTATGTCCTAAAAACAAGAACACACATGCCTGGGAAGGAACTGTGTTGGCAGGAAGAAGGTGGAAGGCTTCCTTCTAAGCTCCTGTGTGATCCCCTTATACTATTGGAGAAAGCAAGAAACTGTATTGGCACACAGGTGCTAGAAACTACTATTCACATCACCTGGGTTTATCCACAGTCGCAGTCTAGTGCTTTATTTTACATACTCTGTCTTTTCTCTGTTATGGAACAGAGACTCTCTTTAGGGTGCACAGAACAATGAACAAATT
The DNA here is from genome assembly GCA_013399115.1 of Anseranas semipalmata. Taxonomy (NCBI): domain Eukaryota; kingdom Metazoa; phylum Chordata; class Aves; order Anseriformes; family Anseranatidae; genus Anseranas; species Anseranas semipalmata. Next base: position 1,202,364 of record VXAA01003467.1, read on the forward strand.
AGTAAATTGCATTTGTACTCATCTATTACAGGTATTAGTAATTACCATAACACCCCTACGCTTAGTACATTTTGTGAATTTTTGCTGATATCAGCACATTTCAGTAAGATCAACACATACAGTATTACTAGATACAGACAGTATGCAGGTTGCTCCAGCTCCTATGCTTTCCGTATATCTTACTCACATCATTGGATGGATGTTCCATCTCTCAGAAGCTAAATGATATGTAAATGCAGCACAAGAGAGACAAACACAAATATATTGCAATTAGGGTTGTGATATTTGCGTTCTCCTTGCAAGTGGTAAATTGCTTTGAAAAGAAGTAGACATTTTAAATAACTACTTTGAGCATTTAAATTCCATTAGAAAATACACATGAAGAAAGAAAGACATCTTTGTTTTGCTCATGTTTTGCTGTCGGAAGTGTTTCTATTGTAGAAGCAACACAGCTCATTTTTTTCAGGAATGCACGCTTATCAGAGATGTCCTTTCTTTTTACTATTTATTGTATTCATACAGTATGTTCTGATTAGATCCCACCTTGCTGTTACCAGTTCTGGAACAATTTTTATTTATAATTTTGTCAACTTAATTCAAAGATCAAAGATCTTTCAGTTGTCAGCAGAACCAGAAAGGGAAACATGGTGTTCTGTGCTACCTGGATGAGAGCTGAAGAATCTTTGACATAGAGTTGCAGGACAAAATTCTGATTCCGCTCATGTTAGTGTAAGTTTCAACATTTACTTCACTGGTGTTCTGATGTCATCTGTATATCAATTTCATTTCTTGTGTGACCCATGAGTGTCTGGTGCTTCACACAGACCCCAATACAACAGAAATTTGGCTGTTGCAGAGTTAAAATACCTTGGGGGCCAGTGATAGATGAAACTAGCAACAGAGCTTCCTTCAGTAGATCACAGTTTGCAGTTCTTGGAGACCTGAAATCTAATGAAAACCATAACAGCTAGAATTTGTGAGCATCTCACAGAAGATACACCCTCATATAATTGGGAGCTAACTTGGGCTTGTCTTCATGGGAGGAAATATACAAAATCTAGAGCTGATCAGTAGCTGAGAGTATGAAAGATTGACTTGATTAGAACTCTTAATAAACAAGGTCCAAATTAGCAGCACAATATCTGTTTTGAGATGGAAGTTGTGTATTACATGACTCTTCAGAAATCATAGACCCCAGTTCCAATTCTCATACTCAGGTGTTCCCTAGTGTAACAGAGGGGGCAGTGGAGCTTCAGCGTGCAGAACTGATTTAAGAGAATTAAGCTTCCCTTTTTAGCTTCCCCAGAGAGGAACGCAGTGGTTCACTCTCTGTGGTACATGATCTTGCTTGTCTGAGTACTCCTGTGTGTTACATAGTTATATGTGTCTGGGATAGAGTAAACTTTGGGATGGCTCTGTCCAGTCAATTTCCTGCTCACCAATTTCTGAAGCAACACTTGAGAAGGGAAAGAGGACAGCTACAGATAATTTTCAGGAATTTTCAGTTTACTTTTAAGGAAAATATGGACTGAATACCACTCCTACTAATACACAGTGAAGTACCTGCTTTCTAAAAGATGAAGTAAGGACTTAGTGTTTTCCATCATCATTTAGGCAAAATATGCATGTGCAGTAAGCTTATTACTCCGGAGGCTGTGCTTCTGCTCTTTTACACACGTAGTAAGTCATGTTGAGAAATCATTCTTCAGCAAAAACTGAGCTAATTCTTTTTTCCTTAAGTACCATTTTTTGACAGTTGTGAATGTTGCCATGACAGCAAGCAATCTTAAAACATGCTGCTCACCTATTGTATTGCAGTTCAGTATGCTGCTTCTTAATGGCACAGATGCCATCTTGCTGCAGATTTTGGAAGGGCAGGCGTCTTAGCAATTTAAAGACAACTTATTTAGTGGACAGAGGTAGTGGTTGTTTTTCTAGGATTGTTTTTGTTAGTAAACTTTTAACCAGAAAAGTTAGCCCAAGACAGAACTAGTTGGATGTTCTATTCCATGACTTCAAAGATGGAGACTATGGCTTTGTCATAAGGAAAGTTGGAAAAAAAATTAATCATAGAAATCTTTGTACTGCAGTCCTGTTGTAAAATACACTTTACCAGCTTGGCTTCTGGATGGTAGTAGACTGTAATCACGTGAACACCTTCCGACTAAGTATCTTCACTAGGACTGCAGCATCTGTTAAAACACAGTCTGAGAGTACAGTTACATGATACGGGGACTTCCACAGTAATTTGGTTTCAGAAGTTCTACCTTGACCTTCTTGATCTGTGCAGGGTGGTTTGCTGTCTCCCTCATTTGTGCCAGTATAATTGTGGGACCGTGGTATAAACCGAATCTATGAAAAGATCAAGGTTAAAAACCAATTCCCTTCCTTTAGTACTACTTCTAACCTGGCTTATGTTGGTGATCAGATTTTCTGTATGGCCATATGAAGAGTTGCATCAGCACAACTGACAGGGTCGCAAATTACTAGCTCAGCAGGGTCTGTCATGCCATAATGACTTATGGGTTTTTTTGGCCAAGTCCTCTTATCATGTAATTACGTGATAAGTGACATTCTAACAAAGCAGGCTTAGCACTCACCAGTGAGCTGAGGAAACACTCGGAAATACTGTAGTGAGGAGTGGATTTAAGAGAGTATTACACATGTATTTGAAGGGCATTGGATATGGCTCTGAACTTTTATACTGCAAGGCCAAGAGCCCCAGCTGCTTCCAGCATTTCAAAACCATTGGCATAATCCATTGTGAAGCCAGAGCAACAAGGAAAATCCACATATTGTCAGACGCTCATCTCACAGTCATGTTTGTAAACATAAGAAGGTTTTAGTGATTTGGTTGTATGCCACGAGTGACCACTGTGCAAATGTACTGCAATGTCAGGTAAATGGGAAAGGATGCCAATTTATATGAGAAACAATACCAGGAATGGTACTAAAAGCAGAGACATGAGCAAGCTGGAATATGGAATAGGATTTAGAGCTTGTTCCAAAAGCCTTTGAAGTCGATAGAAAGAGTCACATTGTTTTCAGTTAGAGGTTATTCCTAATACGCACCTCTCGTTGTTATACAAATGTGTACTTCTAGGGCTGGATATTAAAAAGTGCACTGGAAGAGAATTCCCAAGATCAACTTAATATCGTCAGAGAGACATATAGATATTTTAGGCCTCTCTCCTCCATACTACTTCTGCAAGGCTGTGTCCTTCAACTTCTAAGGTTGCAGAACTAGAGTTTTTATTATTAATGTGTAGTCTAAAAATATGTTTTAATTTAACCCAATTTGAAATACAGAGACCTGGAACACTATTTTTGGCCAAGTATGCAAATAATTATGTACATGAATGGCTTATAAATCTCAGTAGTCATTTGTAGGCATGCGTATTAGAGGTAGATGTCCATGCAGCTAAGGATTTTATGACCCATAGGATTTATATTTAAGTAATTATACTCTTGGTTAGTGAGCTAACAAACTGGGGGGAGGGAGGGTGTTGTGTGTGTTTTTTTTTCCTCGGAAAAAATAAAGTGGAAGTATTTCATAATTTATTTTAGAGAGTGGCAAGTCTAATCAGATCAGTCAGGAAAGATGCCAGTAGGTTTACTTCTTCAAAAATCATTCAGAAGACATGAGTTATTTTAACATTTTGTCTTCTTTTTCCCTTGGCTTTGTGGCTGTTGCAAAAATTCTGTTTACTAATGCATTATGAACAGAAACTGTCAAAACCAATCTTTTTCTCTATTTGTAAAGATGTTATATATGTGCATCTGAATGATACAGTATGTACTTCTTAAATTTTCATGTAGTCCTCCTACTGGACTTCTTGAATAGCAGACCAGCTGACAACGTAAGAATGTCTCAGCTTGTATATTCTGCTCAATACAAATGTCATATAAATATTGTATATGGAGATATTTCCAATTCTGTAAAATACAGTTACTTGGCCCAGGTTTGGGTCCATTTTTTATTACTCTTGTTTTTCACCTGCATTTTCCTTTTCAGAGCAATAAGGAGCTCTGCTTAAGGCTATGGGGGGCTCTATTTAATTATTATTGGCAGTCTGCAGTCCTTTGTACTGTCGAGGAAATCATGATGCTAATGGATGATACTGCAAGCTCTCAGTAGTGGTTTTATACTCAGTGATTTGTGCTTTATTTGCTTGAATAAATATCTGATGGAGCTGAGAGAATACACTGTGAAACGTTATTGTATACAGTAAATTATTGGTGGTCCTACCAGGGAGCCATTGGAATTACATAATTATTTTAAAGGCTAATTTCTCCATCGAGCCTTTATTAATGCATCTGAAGTAATGAATATCAAAGTACAATTTATGTTTATTAAGACACTTTACAACAGCAGTGTTAGCATGCCAATGGTTATGGAAACGTGTCAGTTACTACGAGCAGAGGATAATAGTCTCCTGTCAGTCTGTTGTAAACCAGCAATTCATAGGTCTTGAGAAAGTCGTCAATGACAGAAACAATTTTCTATTGCATTAGTATTCTGGGATTTCCCAACCCATTATGGGCTTATGATATAGTTATGATGATAGAGGTTGAGAAGTACTGGCAGACTTAACTGAATTTTTACTGTATCTAGGATTCCAAAGACATAGATGTTTCCTCCATCAGATTATCCCATATTGCCTAGATGTGTATTGAATTAGAACAGTAATTTTTACAATTTTTACAAGCCAGGCAGCAACCTCTCTTCATCTGTAGGCATTCAAATGAATTTAGAAATCTCCCTCTACTCCTGCCTCAGATTATGCAAGAACTGTAGTGAAGAGCAGCAGAAGTTTTCAAAGATGTTTTTCTTGTCGTTTTTTTCCTATATTTCTAGCGTAATAGTGAGTGGAAGCACTTGTTTTTTTCACTGGGGCATTTATGATAAGTATAGCCCTACTGAGTCTGTGTTCTGCCAGTGGCAGACCAAGCAGATGCTGTGGATGGGCGTATATGATATTTCTTCCTAATGCTCCTCCAGCTATTTTAATCTTCCCATGCTGGGTCTATGCATCTCAGTGTCTATCTGTCCCAAATTCTTGCTTGGTCTCCCCCAAAACACTTGTAAATTTCCTGCATCACAATAAGTTTTGGCAAGGAGTTCTTTAGGTTAGCTCCCTGTTATGTGAAGTACCACCACGATGTGTTTGTTTTGAACCTCGATTTTGCTAGCTTTAGTTACTGTCTTCTAGTTCTTTAACACTTACTTTGTTTGAGGACAGCTTGTTCTTGATCATCTTTGTTACTCTTTTACATCTTTTTTCTGCACCTTTTTCCATTCTCTTCGGAGAGGGGATGGTCAGGCAGCACACAATATTCAGGATGATGGTGAATCATGAATATATGGAAAGGGAACACAAAGTTGTCTGTTCCGTTCTTAGTAATTCATTATTTGTTTTTTTTTTTTTTTTTTGGACCACTATTCACCACTGAGCTGTCATTTTCTTGGTTATTTGTCAAGACATGTTTCTGTAGTGATAATGGTTACTCAGTGCCATCAGTTAGAATTGCTTTTTTTGTAGATATGTCACTTGATATTTATCTTCATTGAATTTCATCTGCCATGTTATTGTGCAGTCACCTATATCATAAGGTTTCTCAGGACCTTTTCACAGTTGGTCCTTGTTCATGTTACCCTGAGTCATTTAGGGTATCATTAGTAAATTTTCTTACATCTTTGTTCGTTCTCTTTTCTAGATTATTTTTGAGCATGTTGAACAACATAGATCCCATTTCATCATTTTGAAATTACTTGCATTCTCCTATAGGAATGTGTACCCAGTGGCAGAACATATGAGCATGGGATTGAGCCCCTTTTTCAAACTGGTACCATAACCAAAGGCCTGTCTTCTTGAGAATTAAGTATAATTTTCTCTGTTTGTGCTAAATGAAGGTTGAATCAAATAGGAATCAAACAGAAAGGCATCACAAAGAAATGAGGGATAGGATTTTAAAGTATCATAGAGATAACCTCTCATTTTCTTTCAGGATTTTCTTTCAGTATTGTAGGGTGATAATGAGTGAGAGTTTTTTGTTTTGTTTTTTTAGATTACTATTTCCTTGGGATCAATCTAGAGAATTCTTTTCTGAGGCTTACATGTCTTCCTGTTGTGAAAGAGTTACTTCCTGCATTCAACAAGTGTTCTTAAACAGCTGCTTACCATTCCATTGATAGCAATCAATCTATATCATCTATGAGATATTATCTCTTGATACCTGGCAGCTGCAGAGAGAGTCATTTCATCAAATATTCTGCTTCTTAAGGAGATGTTGAAGGCTAAGGAAAGTTGTTGGTAGTCCTTAGTAGTAAGTGAAAGGTGTTGAAGATGATAGTAAGAAAGGAAATAATATGACTAGGAGAAAAGGTAATCTTTGCTCTTATATGATGTGCTCTGTGGATATATTGATAGGCTTTCTTTGTTGTGTGTTATTAGTTCAGTCTCTGCAGCCATCATTGCATCTCAGCCTCTTCCTTGTGTCATTGATTATTACCCTAAAAATAAAACCTAGGTCTGAAAGGAGCTTTCTGATTTAAACTACTGTTGGTTTTTTTTTTTTTCATGTCCTGCTTTTCAGAAACTTGTGCTGCCTGTGTTTAAATTCTTCAAAACTAATTCCTTTACTAGGGTCCACTCATGCTACTCTAACCTCATTGCTTTTATTTAAATGAACACATACTCTTAAATCACTGTCTCTGTGTTGACCTCTGTACCTTCAGTGAGAAAGAGAACTATGTTCCTTGCCCACTTTTCCTAAAAATTAAATGACAGTGGTTATGTGCTTATATTTCACGTATTATCCCATAATGGGGGTAGGGTGCGGGTGTCTTCATGCCTGTATCAGTGGTTCATATGTTTTATTACTGGTTGCCCTTATTTTACTCTTTAAGGGAGTACAAAAGCCATGTCTTTTTATTTATTTATTTTTCTTAATTCTGGATCACTAGTCTGCTAAAACTAGCAGTTATCAGACTCTAATTTGTTAGGCCTTGATACCACAGAAATGCTGTGTTTAACATACTGTGAATAGTTCTTCCCACTTTAGCCTGCGTTCTATATTGTAGCTCATGTGTTTTGTTTTAATTTTTTTTTTTTTTCTTTCAGGACTGGTCCTTCAGTGCTCTTCCAACCAAGGGTGTGATTTTTCCCAACATATTATAGACAATTCTGTGGTTTGCAGTGTCACTTACAAGGTAGGTTTGGGTGGATTTTTTTTTTTTTTTTTCCCTCCTCTGTCTTGGTTAGCAAATTTGAAACATTTGTGAAGCTGCTTGCATCCTTTCCACTCTTGGAATTTTACAGGTCACAGAAAGAACTGCAACTTTTAGTCCTACAGAAATTGGATGTTCAATGTTTTTTCTGAACATATGTAATTACAAGTAATGAATGTAAAAGAGCAAACCGAAGCCCTTTTTCTAAATGGACAGTATCAACATTGAAATAATATCAAATCAAGTATCTTATCTGCAGTTACTAGCACTTTAATCTTTAAAGGGATTTTTTATGGTTTTATTCCATTTATCCTGTTAATTCTCTTTTTAAAATACTTAATCCAACTTAATTAGATCCACTTCAGTTTATTTCTTTTTTTTTTTTCTTGTCAGGCTCATGATGGGAGGCTATTCTAAGAGTTGCTTGGTTTGGATTTTTTGCATCTTTTAATTATGTTACAAATCCTAGAGTGTGGCTGAAAACATAGAAATAAAGCATAGTTACAGAAAGCTATAGAGAAAATCTTTCTGAAAGGTCAAGAGGATGGAGTTATATATTAGAAATCATACTGGAGTGCTCCTTGGTTTTACTTTCCTCTTGGTCACAAGGTTAGAATTCAAGACTAGTAGCAGCAGAAGTCCTGTGTTTGTATGTTTTAGTGCTGCACAACTCTAAAAATAATTTGGGATATTTCTTCTTTCAGAGTACATTTCCCTGAACACCCACTCTGGCTTGGCATTGTAATAGAATATGGGTTAGCTGTTGTCTGGGACACTTTGTATTTCAACACTAATGAAAATTATGGTGCCCAGGATTTGCCTTTCATTTATGGTATTCCGATCTGTTGTGCTTTTTGCAATCAAGAAATATACTGTGAAATTCTTAAAGGCAAATCTTTGGCAATTCAGGTTTGGAAATGCACCTAAACGTGCTTTCATTTTAAAGGAATCCCTACATCAAATAAATGTTCAAGTAAGTTTTAACAGTTACTTTTTGTCTTGTTTTGGGCTGAGACTGGTATGTGCAGCTACCAGACAGCTGCATTTGTTCTCTGTATGCTGAGCTTCCTTAAGAGGGTCAGCCCAGAGAACCAGAACTTTACATATGCACCATCTCTGTCTTCAGCCTCACAGAACTTTGCAGTTTTCTCTGGGTCCTGCACTGTCTTCACAAGAAGTTCCTACATGAAAAAGTCAGGGAGAAGGAAAAGGCTGATGGTCCTAGGCCTGTTGTATGATGAGTGTTTTAAGCACAGGAAGATAGTAATGTTTTAATAGCCCAAAACCGGCACCCATTTTGCAATGTGGTTGTCTCCTCTGAGAAGTCTAGGGGGAGCAGGAGGGAATGGTTTTCTCCTTGCACCACCATTTGTAGGATGAGGAAGAAATTTGGCACAACTAGAGCTTGTTAAATAGTCAGAAGGTTCCCTGCTTTGATACTGATCCATGAGACACCTAGTATCCTAAAGCATGACCAAGCATGTTAAACTTGTTCTGAGTAATTCCAGACACATCCATCTTTGCACTCATGACTTCATTCAGCCCTTAAGAAAGAACAAGTCTTGGGTCTGTGCAGAAGACTGAAGCAAACACAGCTGCCTATTCTGTCCCAAAACTTGATAATTTCTTAATAGATAATTTTACAAACTCTGACTCTCTTCATATCCACTGACCAGCTCATGTATCTGGACAAGGTGATGAAATTTGTTCCTGAAGCATGTTTGCAACAATTTATTAAATATGCAGGAATATGATCCTGCTAGGAGCAAGGAAAGAGAATGAATGTAAGTGTTACGTTTTTCTGTGTTGTTACCTGAGTCTGTGCTTTAAGGCAATATCCATTCCTCAGTGATTTATTAAAGATTCAAGGTCAGCAAGTCTGCAGACATACTAAAATGCTCAATTTATTCTCATTTAAACAGTAAATATTTGACTTTCTTATTCGTATTTAAAATGTAAACTCAGATTAATTTTAACTCATGGAGTTTCAAGTTCACTTCTGCAAGCTGTTGCCAACAGATAGGTTTACCTGTGTACTAGGTTTGATCCTCTTTGTGAGAGGTGCAGATCTGTTTAGTTGTGGCTGACAACGGGTACAGTTGAATGTTTTGATTACTTTGCATATTTTTAAACCTGGGATTGCAGCCTGCAGAGGTTTTTTTGAGTGACAAACCACTAGAGGGTACTATGTGATTGTATCTTTTCCGAAGTAGAGTGTGGTAGCCAAACAGAAAAATAAAACGTGAAGTTAAGTAGGCAAGGTTTTTTTAATCCTCTCGTGTTTTGCACAAAATAGAATATATTGGGCCAAGATTTTAGCACCTCTGCCTTTTAATTTTGCACATCAAATTATTTATCTTGAATGTTGATGTAAGAAGTCCTCACCAATTCCTGCCCAGTAGATTTTCACAGGGATCTGTAAAGCAGTCAGGAAAAGACCAGTACTATAATTGATGTATGGACTATTTTTCACTTAAGACTGAATAATGATTCTCTGATATATGCTGTATAGGTAACCTTTGATGAACCTAGTTCCATTTTTGCTTAGTTTTTTCAAAAAAGAGAGAAAGTGGAAACACCACTCTTATCCCAAATCATTATGATCCAGCACACCATAAGTTAGGGTGAATCCACCCCAACTAAGCAAACTCTTAGAAGTGGTGATTTAAAGAGAAAATGCTGCATGAATGGATCTGTTTTTTGTTGTTTTTTTTTTTTTTTTTCCTGGTCCTGGTATTTGATGTTTCCTTATCCAATCAACACTATTTTTGTAGTTTTCATATAGCCCATGTCCCATGTTTCTCCAGTACCAAAAATTGTGTTATTCTTTCCCTTTGATGTACCTATGCATACAGGATTTTTCTCTCTTTTCATACTGCTTTCTAAAATCAAGCTGTTAGACAGAGATCTTGATATGCCTATGCATTATCTCTTTAAATGTCTTTTGTACTTTTTTGGAGGACTCTCTCATTGCAGTCATTGATATCTTTCAGCTTATTGTCTGAGCAGAAGGTGGAAAGGCTGTAGCTCAAAACTAGGCACCAATTATAGGAAAACAAGCATATTTTCAGAAGATAAGGAGCAGCCCAAAAGTCCAAAGCTTTCATCATCAGGTCAGCAGTTCTATTTACAGCAAGTGTTTGGCGCAGCTGTGGTCAGCAATGTGATTGTTGCAGAATGGTGTCTCCTTACTTAATAAACTGGTGTTGAGAAGCAAAGCCACTTACTATACTGAAGTGAAATTTTACTACTTCTGTCAGCATTATTGAGTTGGAGCAGCTGTAGGGGAGTAAAGTGGATTCTGAAGAGATTAAATGTTAAGGCCAGCTGTGCAAATGCAACATGTGATGATGTGGAAGGCCACACCCATGATGATGGTATTCATCACATAGGAACATAAATAGACCAGACTAAAAAGAATCCTGCTTGAGCTGCAGAGCCCCAACTTAGTTTGGCAGCCTGTTTATGCTGGTGTTAAACCTGGAAAAGATAACAGGTTTGGTTTGAAATACCTTAGTGGCAAAGCCCACGTTGTTCCTCTGACAGTTGAGCTACACTATTAAAGACAGAAATCACAGGTTGCCCTGTATATGTTTGTTCTTTTTTGGAGTTGTTGTTGTTCACCAGTTAATCAAGAAATATGCTATTACATATAATTGCTTGCGTTACAGTACATATTTTATTGAGAGACTACATTTCTATTTACTTTTACAGTATCAGAATGCTTAGCTAGGAAGTCATTTGGCCATATGGAAAGTGTTACTGGGTTTAAATCAAGGGATGAAATGTAAAAATGCCTCACACTATTTGTTTAAGCAACTTAGACTGCAACCTGAACACTATTTATTCTAAATGGCTGAAGAAGTGTGAACAGTTCATTAAAATCCATGACCTGTCATAGAAGTTAAGAAATCTGAAAGATTTGAGGGTCAGACCTTCAGAAGGGAGCTTTCATCTGTTCCCTAATCACTGGAGTGTATACTTAAGTGATTGATCTGTACATTTGCTTTGGTTTGCATGCAAATTAACCAAAGTTTGTATTTAACTCTGCATTGTTATTCTTCTGAATTCAGTGGGGTTAGCTTCACTAAGTAAGCTAGCGTCTGTACAAGTTGCATTATTATAGCTTTCTGATTGTACAATTTTTCTGCGTTCAGAAGTAACTGAAAATACTGAAATTGTGATCTGTTTCAGTATTTGTGATTAAGGATTCTTTATGACTTTTAAAATACATAAATTAATGGAATCTTATGTTTTAAGATGCACAAGCAAATATGCGAAAGTTCATTAATATAAAGAGATTTAAAAATAAATAAACCTACCCTTGATTTCCCCATTAAAATAGCTATCCAAATGATGTCTAATGGGTCTTGTAGTAATGCTGCTTCACTCACAGGGCCAGGAAAGGCTCTGAAAATTGTTGAGGATTCAGGGTTTTGTTTGCTTGTTTGTTTTTTGTTTTGCTCAACCTGAATTTTCTCTATTTTTCTCTACCCGGGGATAGGGGGAGAAATGATGCTCAATTGAAAAACTTTTTTTTTTATTTTTTTCATTTTGATTGCTTTCTATGACCTTTCCTACCTGCTTTCTAGGACCTAGCACAAGTACTTCTAGGAATTCCCCTGGGGAACTTTACAGGAATTTCCCCAAAGCTTTCTAGGAAATTTTTAGGTGCTCTCTGGGAATGTCCTGGTTCTCTTTAGAAATTTTTCATGTCCTTTCTAGGAATTATCCCTGTACTCTTTAGAAATTTCTAGGAAATCGTGGAGTTTTATGGGAGTTCCATGGGTTGTTCTAGGAATTCCCCAGTGTTTAAAATAGTTCTAGGAATTCCTGGAACAGCTCTACTGTATGTAGAACATTCCTGTGAATCCCTGTAGCTTAGTAGACTTCTCCAGGACATTGTAGGAATTTGATGGGAGAAGGTGTATATAATTTTGCTAAGAACTCCAGTAACTTGCTAGGTGTGTTCTCAGGCTTTCTCAGTATTTCAGGATGAAAAATCTTGTAAGAAATTCTGAGTTTTGTGGGAATCTTCCTAGTTTTTCCTAGGAGTTCCTGAAACTTTTTATGTATTGTCCCAGTCCTTTTTGAAATTCTGATGTCTATAACCTTTTCAGGAATATCTGGGGCTTTCTAGGAGTCTTTCTGGCATTTCTATGACTCTGGACCAAGAACCTTTCTGGGAATATCTAGATTAAGACCTATTCTATGCTTAGTGTGTTGAAAGTCTAGGAAAATATCTGAAAATTTCTCTTGGAATTAATTGATCTAGAACTCTTCTAGGGCTTTCCCTGGCATTTGTAGGAATTCCTGAGTGTGCAACCTTTCTAGGAATTCTTGGACTGAGACCTTTTCTAAGGTTTACTGGATTTACAAACTTTCTTGGAATTTTCTCACTTCTTATGGGGATTCCTGGATCTAGAACCTGAAGTATTTCCTGTGGTGTTCTGGGAGTTTCCCCTCCTATATCTAGAACCTTTCAAGGAATTTTCCTAGGCTTTATAGGAAATCTTGGATCTGGAGCCTTCCTAAGAGTTGCCTGCAAACATTCTTACAGGAACTATAGTATTCCCTTGTGTCCCATATACCCTGATTTTGCTTCAAGGTCTATACAAAGAAAAGACAGGCAGCTTTGTACTTAAGTGAGTGGAAGTTTCCAATGACTTCAGTGTACGTTGGTGCTCTCTATGCACTAACAGAAATACTTCAGTTACTGCAATGCAGTCCCAGCTGAGGAGGAGCACAGCAGTTGGACTGTGCATAGTGATGTGACACATGATGAGTTTAGGATCTCATGAGTCTGTCAGTCCTGCCAGTGAGAGAAAGTTTTGTCACTTAGCAGATAGGAGCAAATATTTCAGTTAACTGAAAGGAATAAGACTGTAACACTGCTAAGTCTTAATGCATAATAATAAAGCATGTAATAAATCTTTGAGGTCAAGCGTGAGGATTAGGAAAGTATCAGCTTGCCAAACTGAATAGAAAAATTATTTCTGTGGACCACATGAGCTAATATATTAGCTTGTTCACACAGCATAATACATGCAAAGGCAAGTTATAAAATGTTTACTCTTCTTCTGCCAAATACTTGGAGCCAAAACCTTAACTGGACTTGGGGGGGGAAAAAAATGTTTACATATTTCCCTGTAGGGCACTGGAGTCTTAAACTGGTGTGAACTGCATGGCTATTCTCTTCTACGCTGAGTTAGCTTTTGTGGTCTAAGTTTGTGTTGAGAATAAGCCCTCTCTTCCCAGAATGTCTTGTTGCAGAAGGGATTATGTTTTTCTGAGAACAGTACTCAAGAACAGGTTATAGGGAGTGTATGATGTTGTCCAATCAATGGAATATGTCAGAGCTACCTGAAAATTTCTAACCTTAGCAGCTCCCTTTTAGCATAACAAACAAAAAGGAACTGAAAATGATTTTTTTTTTCCCCATGTTATTTGGGTTTCTTGCTTAGCAAGGTGTAATCTACAGGTACATGTGTTTTGCATCAGGAGGTGCTGGTCTGTTATGATCCCAGTAACAATGACATTCAGCTGCTCTAAGGTATCACTTAAAATGGTATTTGTTAGAGCTAACAGCATAAAGCGAGAGTAATGCAGATCATCTCATGTCCCTTCAGATGCTACGTGTAGTATCAAGTGGACCTCCAATCCGTGTGTAGCATGCTGTGCAGAACCTGCTCATGGAAGACATTCTCCCATTTTGGTCATTTGAGCTATTATAGGATTTTCTTACAAGAAAACAATTCTATTCATCACTTCTAATGTCAAACAGAAAGGATGTTTGCATGAGAACTTCTTGCTGCACTTTAGATAAAGGCAAGGCCATGCAGGTGGTATAATTGCTGATAGTAAGTGGGAGTTGCCTGCAGGCTCTGCTGTTACAATTAGCTGGCTAAATTTATCCTGCAGCCAAGGAATTTGTGCAGCACAGCAAATGCCTGAAGGCCACACTGTACATGCAGCATAGCATAGGCCTGGTCCTACTTGGGCTGTTAGGTAGATCACTATCTCCTTGATGTACAGTGGTTGTCCAACCAGGATCACTGTGTACGCATCCCTCCTACAGCACAGTTGAAAACTGGAAAACTCTACCTCCCAAGCAAGATATGGAGTTTGATACTATGAAAGGCTCTCACATCCATACCACTGCCACTTGAGAAATGTTAGAGCACTTAAATGTCTCGTATACCTAACTGAATGAGACTGTTGGCTTTTAGCTTAATGTTTAATAAATGTGCTTTGTACCTACTAACAGCAAAATTATCAGCAGATGGTCATCAGTTGAGATAAGCTACCTTTTTCCCTGTTGCACAGAACAGACCATAGGCTAGCCACCGCTTACGTCACTTTCCAGTCTTTGGAGAAAGTGATACACATGGGATACCGTGCTGAACAGAATAATGGTATCGCACATCTTTGGGACTCTGGTAGTCAAACAACTCGGCTTGCTTTATTTTAACAGTAGCTGGCTGTGTTCAACACACCTGATATTTCTGAAAACCACTGTTTAACTCTGTCTCGGAAACAAAGTTCCTGGCATTGAGATGTCATACTGTATAATGTCAAGTAAAGTAACTAGCACTTCTCACTGTAGACAGTTAGAACAGGACTGCAAGATAAACTGCTATTTAGAAAAAAAAGTGGCAGAATTAGATAGTTTAGTAGGTCTGTAGATTGAGCACGTAAGATAATGTAAGAATCAGTAACGATTAGAATGTTATAGTTTCTCCATTTCCTTCCTTCTTTGCACATCACTTTATATAAAATGTATAAGAATACTAACCAAAAGTATGCTTTGCTATACCATCACTCAAACTAAGCAGCTCTGGAACTATTTTATTATTTTGTGACTCTTGAAATAGAATTGTATTTTTGAAAGTGACAGCAGAGAGAATAGTCTATATCAGTCAGTTATAAAAGCTTCATAATGTTGTGAGTTCAATTTAAGACTTCATAGTCTTCATAGTTCATATATATATATAGAACATATATATATATATGTTCATATGAACCTAGTTCATAGCATTGTGTTGAACAGACTTACCTTGCTTCCCATTAAGTATGAGTCATTCTTCTTGATTAATTCTGATAATACAATTATGTATTAGAAGCTCTGTAGGAGGAGAAACAATCACTGAGGCACTGAGGGAATGAGGGGGGCAACTTATCTGCCTCTGCGGTGTATTGTTTAGAAACTACCAAATGCCTCTTCCACGATCATTACATAATGTTAGTAACCAACAAGCAGCATTTGAGAAGAGCGTGAATAGCAAAGCTGGCACAACAAGCTAGAGGAGAAAGCCACTCTTGTGTGCTTGCTGTTGAAATGTTGCACTGAACGGGTGTTATGTCAAAGGAATGACTACAATTGGAAAAATGAAGGATTTTGAACTAAGAACTAAATGATACTGGCTTATCAGGTTTGTAAATGATGTTATTCAAACTGACTGGCTTTCATATAAACTGTAGTTCATTTGGTCAAATTACCAACACTTTTCTTTTCATGCCTTCTTTGGAGCCAGCTCCAATTATAATCTTAAAATAGCATCTTTATTGGCAGAAAAACAACCTTTCAGACAAGGCATGTGAAAGTGATCCATTTCCCTTAGCTCAGACATCTTGTTTATTTAAAATATATATTTCAGAAAAACATGTTTTGCTGAAGCAGATGTTTCAAGCAGGTGGTTCTTCTTACTGAATTCTGCAACTTATTTGGGTAGGTTAAAGTCTAAAAGATTTTTTTTTTCCTGCTTTATCATCTAGTCTTTTCTCTTGTAATCACGGAAAATCTAGTAGCAAACTAGAAACTAAGATTCCAGAACTCTCACTCATTGCTTTGTATGAGCTGTTTGGACATGTCCTGAAGTAAACAAGTTAAACCAAAAGGCCAAGCAAAGCCTCTACAAGAAATGATACAGAAAGATAACTACCTTGTATTATAAAAGGGAAGGAAATATTAAAACTGGATAGTCCTCTTCTGCCCTTTTTGATGTGGAATTTTTAACTGAACGCTAATGGTGCTGTGAATTTCAGATTCCAATTAACGTGCTGTCGATCAGTCCAGTTGTTATATTATGCTCAGTTCTGTAATATCTGGTATAACATCACTTTCTTTAAAAGTTTTGAACACTTGATGATTTTCATAGTACACTTGCGAAAATTCTCTTCAGGATAGAGCCTGTCACTTATGAGTGACTAATTTCACGTTTGCTCTGTAGCTGGAGTAAGGGGAGGTTGTGCTGTGAACTGAACTTCCTGATTCTATCAGGCACAGGAAACTGCATGAAGTGGCTATGAACACGGAAGGAATAAAAACTGTGCTTAGAACTTAAAGCTCCGTGGCTGAGTAGTTTCATGCCTTGGACTGTGCTCAGCCTCTTGAGAACTACCTACTAGTTTCTTCTGTCTGTAACTGGAGAGAGAAGTTTTGGTTTTATTCTCCTCATCTGCCTGCATCTGACCACAACATGCTCTTTCAGAATGCATCTGAAAATTACAGAGTGCCATTCTTTTAGGCCTGCTGTTACTGGACTAAAGGCCTATTACTGTCTGGAGCCAGTGATTAAAGAGCATTTATCAGTCTTTGGATTCATGACACTGACTACAATGCTTAATCAAAAATCAGAAAAGGTTACACAGTTGAGAATTCAAATGATAGCAAATTTTGTATTTTAAGTTTTCATTAAAAAGGGGGCAAGTTACATTTTTAAAGCTGTGCAAAATGGTAGTGAAAAAACTTGTTGACAGAATCTTCAGTTATTTCTTCTGTACAGTAGCCAAGCAAAGCATCTGCTAGAAAAGGATTCTAGATGTCCTGTAAGTACACCAGAACTCTTATCAAAATATGAAACACGTGAGACATTTGTAAATTGGATCATGATTTTCTTTTTGTCAGAAATATTTGGCTGACTGATATGAGGAAACACTTGGCTTATCATAGATGAAAAATAAGTGATCCTCTCATTCTTCTCTCTTTGTTTTTGATAGACTGTTTTATGTCCATCTTCGTGGAGTAAACGATGAGTTTCTCTTCTTCCTCATCATTTAGAACATGACAAATTCAAGCTAAAAGATGCAGTCTTCAAGGCTTATTTTTTTTAATTCACAAATGGATTAATTTGAAGAATATTTGGATAATACAGGATAGATTGTCCAATTTTTGCTGTTATTTTGGGTGAACTGGTAGTGCTATCTGAGCTTACAGCTTCTTTCCTTAGAAAGGAAAAGTCTAGATCCCCAGTTTGGAAAAAAGCTAGATTAGCTCACGTTTGGTTGAGGATCTAGCTTATGCTAACTAAACAAAATATATTAGCAAGAATTTAATACATCCCCTTGGATGCACTGAAGTTAGTTGTAAACATTTACTGTAGTTACTGCTTGAGAATTTGTTCACAGTTTTTAGCATGTAGGCTGTGTGGACTCTGACTTCTGTAGCTGGCAGGGTTTTTACAGTGCTGAGTTCTGAGCAAGACAGATCAGGGTTCATATGGAAGGCTGCTGGAATGAGGAAGGAATCAAAGAGCATTTCCAGGAAGAATTTAAAGGATCTTGTCTTGTGCTTAGTGTACCAAACTGGAGCTGTTAGAGGATATGATGGCGTCTATAGAAACAAAAGGGAAACATACAACAGAGGGTTATAACTGCACTGGAAAAAAAAGTTTAAATACAAAATTGAGCCCAAACTTGATTTCTTTTTTAATATTAGTAAATGATGGCTCGCTGTAGTAGCGACAGACTTTATGACTAGGCCTTTTCCAGTCCTCTCTGGAGTAAAATGTAAAACATGAAGGTTTAAACAAATCTGGGGGTGGGGGGAGAGGATCCAAACAGGTATCTGAGAATTCAGTATTGAGGGCTTTTTTCCAGTGTAGTAGCCGGGGCATAAATTGTACAGCAGAAGTTTTAGCCTTGTCAGGCAAAATATATTGAAGTTCACACTTTTCTCACAACCTGAGGCAACTGATGCAGACCTTGGGCCTAAATAGTCTATAGTATTTAGCTGTATTATAACTGTTTGTATAGACAGTTACTTACTTGGTCTTTTTTAAGATTTGATGATGAAGCAATTCCATTTAAACCTACTTTTCACAAAGATAAATTGTTTACTTTTACACTTATCACCCTCATTTTCCATATTTCCTTGTTCTCTTCTCCATCCAGCCATTGAGCTGTTGGAAAAGAGATCAAATACCTCAAGAGCAGAAACTTTATATCTAAGTTATTTCCTTTTTGTAAGAACCCTACTTAAAAATCTTTTTTTTGGCAGGAAGAAAATAGAGATGGGAAGCATCTGATAGCAACTAAACTAAAAGGCCTACGAAAATATTCTATCCTTAACAAACTTTAAGTAAGGCTGATGCTACGTTAACTAAGCATCTGTGCTGCTGGGCTGTCCCAGAAAGTATCTCTGGCCTTTCAATTTGTAGGTCTATGTGCAAAATATAATTTAAAAAAAATGGGAATTTAAGGATAATGAGGCATATTATACAAATAGTGATTTCTGATTGCATTAATATTTCTATTACAAAAATTCTTAGTTGTATATGAATTATATTGACTAAGGTAAAATTATGGAAGTTCTGTAGCCTCTTGGCAATGTTTTGGTATACATAAAGTAAAATAAATCTGTTACTGAAGCTGTAACAACTCCCCTAGATAACGCCATAGTAAAATGATCTCCAATCTGATGATAAGGATTCTTGAAATTGTAGAATCGTAGAACGGTTTGGGTTGGAAGAGACCTTAAAGACGATCTAGTTCCAACCCCCTGCCATAGGCAGGGATATCACCCACTAGACCAGGTTGCCCAGGGCCTCATCCAACCTGGCCTTGAACACCTCCAGGGATGGGGCATCCACAACTTCTCTGGGCAGCCTGTTCCAGTGCCTCACCACCCTCTGAGTGAAGAATTTCCTCCTAACATCTAATCTAAATCTCCCCTCTTCTAGTTTAAAACCATTCCCCCTTATCTATCACTATCTGCCAGTATAAAAAGTTGCTCTCCAAATGTCCTGAGTTTATAAAATTTCTTAAAAGCAGGTTGAAAATAACCAGTGTTAGTTACATTATTTTCTGAGAAATCTGTTAAAAAAATAATTTATCAGGTAATACTAATGAACTGTGGAAAATACTTTTCAGACTGTAGTATTTGGCATAAAATAGTGAAGAAATGTTCAACTAGCTGTAGGGCCCAGGGCTTTGTCACTGACCTCCTGCAAGTCTCTTCGATTAGGGGCACATAAACAAGTTACTCTGGGGCAAACAGCTGTGCAAACTTGAAATATTTCAGCTTCTTGGCAGTATTGCCAAATAGACATTCTTACCCCAGGCTCTGATTTCATGTTACATCTGACCACCGATTGTTTGGCAAAAGGGGCATGCATAGCATGTCCTAACCTGTTGGGCCTTTTCAACTCTCTCTTTCCCACATTTTCCAGAGAGAACAGGGCTGTGCTCCTGAGAAGACCAGTAGAAGAGTCTGACTGGTGTTCTGCACTGATGTCATTGGTTACTTTTCCCAAAGGAGAGAAGCTGCCAAGCAAAGTATCAGGCAGTGTAAACTTCTAAGACAATGCTAAAAGAATCTTCCTTGATTAGCTGGCTTGTTTTTAAAGAAATGTAAATTTTTCACTGGTGTAGACTGATGTAGCTTACCCAGGAATATCAGAAGCAAACCTAGTTCCTGGAAGCTTCTTTCCTCTCCCAAGTTTTTTCCTCCACATCCTCAGTATGAAGTAGATTTAGTGATATCTTTCAAGAGCACTATGGATGGACAGTGGCTTTGTAATTTGTGCTCATTCTAGTGTAGTAGCAAGAAAGCAATTTCAGCTGTGGAGGCAAAAAGAGAATTTTGCAACCTCAAACCCGAGGGAATAACTAATTACCCCCAGAGGGTGAGGCATGCTTGGGTAGTGTGAGTAACTAGCACTGCTGAAAGAAGATGGATTAAAAAAAAAAAACAGGCTTCTCATACCCAGTGTAATCTGACACCTTCCTCAGCAACAAAAGTTGCCTGGATTCTACAGAACCCAGTCCCTTCCAAGGCCAGTTTTCTGGTAGCAGACTGCTGTGTTAGGCAGGAGGTACTGATCCTATACCATCAGACATTACTGGCAAGAAGATTAGATGTATATTGTAAATAGTGAGGAGCTGGCAAGCCTATGGCAGAAGAACAAGTCTCCAGGGAGGGGTTTTGCTTGAACCTGCCATAGTCGGGCAGGCTCAATAGCTTCCAATTCTCAGGATAAGGCAGAAGAGAACAAGCAGTTTCTTAATAATACAGTCTTGTGGCGGTGATTCCACACCAAGCTGGAAAACTGTTTCACATGACAAAGGATGAGGGGTTGTGAAAACAAATATGTGAATGCCATCATCTCATCTAAATGCATCACCAAATGCTGAAATGTTTGAAGTTTTAAATTTGAGGCAGGGTTGGGATTATTTGGCGGTGTAATTCTAAGTGAGGATTGCTATGGTTTTTAGCTCTATTATGAATGTGATCAGCTTTATTTCTTCCTGTAATCATCTCTCTGCTTTGGTTTGAGTGGCACCTGGATCCAGCAATTAGGTCTTTATACCGTGCTGCTTTATGCTGTACCAATACATGTATAGAGAAGAGGAGGGGAAAAAAAAAAAAAAAAAAAAACAGAAGGTGGAAATAGTCTCCTGTAAAATCAACTTGAAAATATGTTGAAAAAGAACTCTGGAGAGAGCTAGGGAATAGCATATGCCAAGCATGCTAACTGAAAAAGTGCAGTTCTATGGCTCTGCTGACAGAGGACTCTCCATAGAGTAGGGCTCTCCCTGGGACAGCCTGGTGCATGCCATCAAGCATTCTTACAGCGAAGCTTCAGGGTGAGTTTATGTGAGGGCCAAGCAAGTTGCCCACAAAGGCTGGAAAAGAATTTGAAGTATGGTAATTTTTTTAATATGTTTTGACTTCATTAAGGTTGATGTTTTTACTCTCATCTTTTGATTATGTGCATGATTAAGCACCTAAACGCTTGCTGTCTTTGTGGCTTTTTTGTTCTCTTTTAAGAGTATTTTGTTTGTTTGGGTTTGGTTTCTATTTGGACAGAATGAAATTTAATAATGATATACTTGTAAATAACTTGGCTAAAATTTAAAAAAAAAAGGGGGGGGGGGGAGGGGGAGGTTCTCTTTGTTTGTGTATCCAGTTCCTTTAAGAAATCTTATTTTCAGATTCTAAATTCTTAGCACTTTCTTGCAGTCAAAAAGCTTGAATATGGTGAAGTAGACTGTCCAGAAACCAAACTACATATGCAAAAGCACAATTTGGCAGAATCCATCTTTCCCAGTTATTGCTTAAGGGTGTATCTCTGTAGAAGTGCAAAACTGGTCGTTTCTGTTAAATTTAAAAGAAAGATGGTGTGAACTGTGTAGCTTGTTTGTTTTCATGCAGCCTGATATTTGTTCTTGTCAACATTTTCAAGTGTTGATTGTTATTGCGGCTTAAAGAGTAAAGGCAGCAAAAATCATAGCTAAATTAGGTTGTCTTATCTGGGGCAACTAAAAATAAAAACTACTGGGTCATCTTAAGTAAGCAACTGGTTGCAACATAACCCTGTTGCCAGTTTAGAATTATCCAATCTGTTCTGTTCTTGATTCTTCAGATATTCATCTTAATTTTGTTTAGCTGGACTTTCTCATGAGTAAAATGAAAGTCTGTTTAAATATTTGTAGGAGTTGGTTCTAGTTTTCAAGGGATTATCTAAGGAATATGTTTAAAAAAAAAAAAAGAAAAATTGAAATCTAATCTCAAGATTGTACATGATTTGTATTTCTATTTGGCATCTCTAAAGAGAGGTCTTATGGAAGTAACTGTTTTGGAGCTGCTGTTGTGTTTTTTGGGGGGAGACTGAAAAAACTGTCATTCACATGGTTCATGCACAGCAAGATTGCTTGCTTTCTGGAAGCATAATACAAGGTAGACCTTGTATAATATACAAGGCTCCCTGATCTCATGAAAGTGACAGTACTTGGCATCAAGATGATGATTCAGTGGCAATAGAAAACAGGACTGAAATAAGGAAAAGAGATACAGTTTAACCTAGCAATCTGAAGAGGAATCTTCTGAATTTCAGAAATAGTTGTGCTTTTCCATACTTGAAGGTATGGGATAGGCACATAACTGCCTCAGAGTGCAGAATTCATGCTTCAAATGTATTCACAGGTATTGTCTTGAAAAATGTAAACTTTTTTTTTTTCCTGGAAAGTTTTTGCAGTAGCGTAACTATTGACTATCAGGAGCTCTTTCTCATTATATTTTTCAGATTGGGAGTCTTAAAAGAAAAAATTTGTTACTTGTGATTTTTCTTTCATATTTGTACATAATTTACATATGGCCTGTTGGTGTCTAAAGTTAAGCTTTTTTTAAACTGTATACTGTTTTGAATTGTGTATTGTGACTGTAAAATGAAACTTAGAATTTGAATGTTCATTTGATAGCAGCAAAAACTGACTTTTCTTCAACTGCATTGAACAAGTTGCCTGTGTTCTGTTTAGCTGCCACTTGACTAGGAAAGGTTTATGAAATCCAGCATGAGTTCCTTCAGAGGTTTGCTGTTCGGAGGCTTCTATATGAAGATGATCCAATAATGCCATATAACTTAGGTTGTAAGAACTCCCTGAGGCCTTGGCTTATTTTGCTTAAGAGGCAATTTTTAGCAAGTGCCAAGCAGAAGTAAAATAAAAGAAAGTACATGTTAAATCTCAATATTTCAAAATAAATGTGTGTGAAGCTAGGTTTCTGAGACCATCTTTAGGAAACTAAGTGGTATGATTTTCAAATATTCTGAAAACTGTAGATACAATACAGAAATGTAATCCTTCCAAAATAATTTCTGTGAATCATTTTTTTAGTTTACACAATGTTAGAATGAGATAAGTTGGAAGGGTCTCTGGAGGTCGTCTGGTCTAAAACCTTGCTCAAAGCTGGGCCAGTTTAGATGTTGGATTCAACTTCAGATTTTAGCTCAGGTTGCTCAGAGCATTGTCCAGTCAAATAGTCTAATCAAAACTGTTTTTATTTTGACGTACTTTGACACTTTTGTGAGCTTCCTGACTACTTTCATTGTAGGCAGCTGCTGAGATGGCAATATAGCCATTGCTGAGATCAGAAAAGGATTTAAAAGATTAATATAATGCTGTGGAAATTGGATATTGCATAGGGGTGTGTTTGGTTTACAGAATGTTTTGAGCTGTTTGTTGTAGGCTGACCTCTAAAAGTTGTCTATTTCTTCAGAGTATCATGCAAGTGCTATTAATTCTTTTGCAAATGAGAAGAGCTTCTTACAGAGACTTAGTATCCACATATTATTTAATTTTGCTTTTTTTTTTTTTTTTGGTTATAAGTTTGGTTTTCCTGCTTTTGCTGGCTCAATGATGCTAGCATGTGCTCAGCATTTTAAGCTAATGTTACCTATGGAATTTCATATTTTTTGTTTCATTCTGCTTTACAGTCAAGACATCTGGATTGGAAAGACTGTCAACCTGACTGCAAAGGAACAGATACCATTTGGAAATCTTCAGACAAATCCTGAAACAGTAATGTAACTCATTTTTTTCTTTCCTTTGTAGACAACTTCACTGTTTGGGGGTGGGGAGGAGGAGAACACTTTTCTTTTTTGGTATGCTGTCAGAGAATTAAATTGCAGCAGTTCATAGGCATCAGAAGTAATTATTAGTGTTGAAAGAAGTACACTAATTTGTTAAGTGTTTGAAAAATTTCAAATATAATTGAGATATAAACCAGCAAGAGATGTGATTGTTTTTTGGTGGTGGTGTTTTTTTTTGTTTTGTTTTGTTTTTTTTTGCCAACATAGATGGCATTTCCATTTGTTATTTGACAAACTCTTTAGATTACTTTTTGAGGAAGGCTTCTGTACATCATTTTTTAATTTGATTTTACGATGAAACAAAACTGGCATTTTAGATTGTGTTTTGTAAATTGCTATTGGCAAGGTTATGGACTTGGTTACCACTCTTTATCTGAACTAGAAATATTTTTAGAAAGAATTGTTTGTTAATATTCCTCTTTCTCTTGGTGCCCATAAAGAAACAGTTTCACTCTGTCCTCTGATACATGTGGAATTTTTCCTTCCTTGTATTTTTCCCTTGAGTCATGTCTTCTGGCTTGGTCCATAAGACTTCCCTACTCAACCGGTGGTCTGTTTGCTCACAGTTCTCATCTTTTGTCTGTATCTGTTTGTCTTAAAACAGAATTCTCACTGTGTAAATTTTTCTATTTGAAGTGGGAAGGCAACATTCCTTATTAATGTCTGTTCTCTCTGTCCCAACATGGCTTGCCTCTGGCTGGAGTTCTTACATGTCTCCAAGGATATTACTAATCCACTTTGGGAGAGAATGGATATTGTATTTTACAGAGGTCTTAAGTATTTTAAATTGATTTTGTTTCAAAATGAGTCTACCCCTCCAATTTCATTTTTCTTGAAAGGAAATAGAGTTTTGTTTTTCACTGTCACAAGGAAAAACTACAGATAAAAACCCATATCAAGATTAACAGTCAATTTCTTAATTCTTGTTGAATGAAATAAGATTTGGGGG
>VXAA01003467.1:1227221-1237808 GCA_013399115.1 Anseranas semipalmata
AGTATTGGATTTTTTTTTAGTTGGTTTAGTAGTAGGATTTTTTTTCCACTTGGAAAAGAGAGATGAGAAAAGTTGATAACACCTTGTCTAGTACTTCAAAGTTAGCAAAATTACAGCAAGCACTGAAGAATTAATCTGTCTGGGTTATTTAGCCTTGGTCTGCTTGCCTAACCCTATTTTTCATTATCAAGTTATATGCTTTTAATGTGATCCTGTTTCCTTCCAACCCAGTCTAAGACAACTTCATTGCATATTTTTTTCAAAGCATACAATTTTTCGTATGTTTTTTAGTATAACTTAAGTTTCTAGCCATTTTCTGTTTGGTTGAAAGCCACTTTTTTATGTCTATGGGGAGCTGTATAGATTGGATCTTAGCCTTGAAGGAGAATATTCCAGCTACTGCCTCCCAGGTCTGCCTGACACGGGTTTATCTGCTTTATCACAGAAAGAAATGCCTTGGAGGAAAAAAAAAAAAAAAAATGCATCAATTATTTTTCAGTTGTGAAACTACAGTAATTTGTATTGGCTGATGATCTGTTTCCAAAAGTGTTGTATAAATCTGCCCTTTCAATCTTGGAATATTAAACTTGTTTTATTTTGGGGCAATTGATGTCCAAATTCTTCTTGTTTAGATGCACATATGTATCAGTGCACTGACGAGTATTTCTTTTCATAATATCGGTACTTCATTTTTCCAAGATAATGTTCCTTCTCCACCTTTAAGTAGAGAGAGATGTTTCTTTATTTACAACAATTTTCTATTGATGGGTCTTAATTACTTTTTGAAATTAATATATCACTGAGGTCCAGATTTTTGCAAAGACTTAGCCCAGCAGACACTGTGTGGAGAGCAGAAGGGATCAGACTGTTTGTGCTCTCTGATTCCCAGCCACTGAAGAGGCAGGTCAGGGGAAGACATACTATTAGATGCACAAGTTCTTGGTTTTTTTTCCCCACAGTAACTATGTAGGGATTCCCATAACTTGGTATGAATCGGGAGTGACTCATGCTTCCATTATCTTCTCAATGAGAATGAAGTAGTGCTGAAAATAGAGCACTGAAATCCTGAGCCTGCTGGAGTCGGTACCTAAAGTTCGTCATCATTTCAGTATGGATAAGGATTCCACGGTGTCTTAAGGGAACACTTTGCATGTTAGATACTGGTATGTGTTCTGTGATGTTCTTTGTAGCTGAGCCTGGATCTATTGGCTGTTCCTAATTAAAGTAATCTAGGAAACTTAACCAGCTGGCCTTAAAATTAGCCTCAAATATGTGTACTGTTTATGTATATAAAAAAAAAAAGTCTTGTAATATTCAAAATGCTTAAACATGTAAATATTTGCCGAGTACTGCTGTCCTTTTTTATCAAAATACATTATTGCATGTACTCTTCCATAAAGTAAACCTTTATCTCTTATCACTTCATATCATTTCATTAGTTGCTCTCAAGGGAAGTTGTATGAGATTGCAGATCATTTTAAAGGGAATGGCCAGCATGTAGGATAAAGAAGAATAACTGTTATTTATCTTTTAGGAGATTAAAAAAAAAAAAATTCTTTCTGTGAGACATGGAGATGTACATTTCTTGTTGAACTGCTCACAAACAATTTTAATGCTATAATTTATTTAAACTCATCCTCTTAATTTTTCTCTTTGGTAATGACAGTAACCTGTAACATCTCTTATGCAATACGAACTTTTTGAAACAAGCTATAATACAGGTAGTATTAATAGAGCTATGTCACTTCTTAAATATTCACTTGCTTACATTCCATTTTAAATTGTGGGAGTTCAGGAGAGGATTTTCTCATAACCAGGTAAACATGCAGTATGTAGTGTTCTGTTCATGCTCTGGACTGGAAGTTAGGAGACTTGGGTCCTGTGCTGGTCTGTACCACTGAACCTTTTGTATAAATTTGGTTAAATCTTCTGCCTTGCCCAATTTTTGTACCCTTTATATGTACCTGTTTGCTGTTTTAACAGTGGTTCAGAAACATAGCCAATTCCTTCTATACCTGGTGCAACTTGCTCTGAGGGGTGGTGAGAAGCTGAAGCTACCACAGTACAAAAGCAAGGTAGGGGAGCTGGCATTGCTACAGTGGGACTTCCTCTATGAAATTTTACAGCTTCCCTTCAATACTGCTGCACCCCAGTATGACACATGTCCTTAGGAAATAGAGCACCAATATTTCTACCGGTCAGTTACCCACTATACAGCATACTGCTTTGTCATGTATGTCCATAGTCTTGCTTCAATTTTTAAGGAGGAGATTAATGTCCACCTATTTAGGAGAAAAAAAAGCATGAGAATGTGTTTTTGTATTTTAGTAGAGACTCCAAGTAAGGTATAGCCAAGTTTTTTCAGGTTGTTAACTGAGGTGATGTGTTAATTTGGTCTCAAAAACTCTGTCATATGTAACCAAGTCTTCTCCATCCAGTCCTTCCAATTGAATCAAGAACTTTCAGTAGAAGATAAAGGTCTCAACACTAGATACCAGCTGGTTGTATAGATATCTGAAGCTTATGATAGCAAATTGCAGTCCAAGAATGTAGAAAATGTGGCAAAGAACTGATGCTATTTGTTTCTGTAGCTTAGACGATTTTGCACACTATCACTAAAATCTTCAGTTAAAAATGATGTTATAAAGACAGTAGCAGCACTATTTTTCCACTCTTTAATGTATTTTGCATTCTAAAGCACAGAAGGCAGTTAATAATGTTTCATAATAATGGGAAATTGTATCATGCAGGTGTTATCAAACACAATAATTAAACCTCAGCAAAGTAGTTCAAACATGCTGTTACTGGTGTGACTGGTTAGTGCTGTGGGTGATGGGGAAGAGATTCTGATTAGGAAGCCTGTAGGCAACTGGGGATAAAAGACCAGTGTCAGCAGCATCTTAACTAGCTGAGAAAAGTCTTTGTGCCTAACATGCTGCTTCTTGTGCTTTAATAACAAGTCATCACCTGATACTTCTTTTGACAATCAAGTGTATTTAAAGGTGATTAAAAATGTGAAAAGTGACCAACAGACTTGAGCCACAACTTGGGAGGTTTCTTCCTAACGTTTTAAGACTGTTTATTTACTAGTAGCCGATCATGTGAGTTAGAGGAAGAGTATGGACCCCTTGTGCAAGAATGTTGATTTTTTTTTTTGTTGTTTTTTATATAGCTTGACACCTATTCCCCTCTTGTAGGGCGTATCCAAAAACAGACAAGCAACTAACTCAAAAATAAAAACCTAAAGAAGAAAGAGTCCAGGTTTGTCGGAATGCATCTTGTCTTAAAACCATCGGAAATGTAAATCTGTATGAAGAGAGCATGTGTGAATGCTTGGCCAAGCATTGTGGACTTTTGATAAAAGAAACAGGCAAATTTAGTATTTGAACACCTGAAGATTCAATTTGATACTGGATGTTAGGGAGTCGCTTTAAGAATTTCTCAACCATCAGCCCTAAATACTGAATCCTGCTCTTTAAGGACTTAATTTTGTTGTTCACAGTTTTCCAGATTGACCTTTTACATGAAGTTTCTACTTACTATTAACTTGGCTAGAGTGGGAAAATAAAAACAAAGAAACGCCTCTGACTCAAAATTAAGTGGCTACTGGGTAGAGGATGATAAAATGGAAACTGATTGCTTCTGAATTGGCAGGGGAATGTGTATGTTATGCCAGGTACTTGTACCTTCTTTTGTGAGATAAGTTAAGATTAGAGAGCCCTTAGGAAGGACTGCGATATAGAGAGCAAGGTGCCTGGGAATTTTGGAGGATTTCTGTTCCAGGTGTAAGGTGTTGTCTCTAAAATGCCAATGAAGACTCACTGATGCAGGAAGGTAGCAAATATCTGGCATTCTAGATGTGCAAAATTAGAAACCAGCTTGAAGGTGACCACTGGGAAACTCCCAATCCACTGCAGAATCACAATTTTCTTTTATGAGAAGAGACCACCACTTTTTAAGATTTGCAATGTAAGAATTTACCAGTGTAGTTTGTTCAGAAAATGACTGGGCCAATTGAATTCTCACTGGAAATCTAGCTCAGTGAGAGCTGATGTGAAACTGCAAAAATAGTTCTGTGGAAGAATCGGAAATAAAGATTCTTCTGATAACAGCAAAACTGTTATTATGATATTCCAAATATGCAACTTGGAAATTTTTAAATCAAGTATGTAAGTATTTAATTGAAAAATAGTGGTTGGGTGAGACAAAGGTGAGCAAAAATGTACCTGTTCCAGCACACTTCCTCTAACAATCAGGCGTGTGTCTGTCAGAAGCTTGCCTAGTTATCTTGCAGGGTGCTAGAGATCGTAGGTTTTCAGTATTTGTGGCTCTTTGGCCAGAATACTGTAAATATTCCAGAATTCTGTTTTCAAAGCTGGAATGGAAGTACAAATAAGCCTGTCTTAAGTGAAGGGTCATGGGACTTGCTGGTTCCCTGCCATGCATTTCAAGGACTGATAAGTTTGATAGCCCAGGCACCTTGAGGTTGAAGTGGGGATGTCTGAATTTTATACTCCCTGATAGCGCTTGGCCTAACCTTAGGAGGACTTTGTGGAATGTCCGTATCTTTTCTGGAGCAGTCAAGGCTTTTCCCAGAATTAGGACCAGCACAAGTAGTTGTTCAAGTTAAGGCAATTGGCTATTTAAAATGTTTATTTCAAAATAAAACTAAAATATTTGAATTTTTCTGAAACTCTATTTCTTACACTGCTTGTTTTAATTGAAGGGGGGAGGAGGGGGACCAGGAGGGATGTCCTGTTCTGTCTTGGAGAGAGACTGTGCTGGTGATTCAGATTTCCTTTGCGATGGAAGTTACAAATTTAACCATCATTCCTGGCTACTAAGATGTTACTGTGCACCTAAAGCTAATGGGATTTCAAGGCACCAAATGACCAATGCTGCCTTCTAGTCCTTTTTAGTCTCAAGACAAAATAAGAGACAAAAATATTCATATTCTATAATAATATCAGTACAAAAATATTGCTAAATATACCCTAGTAGAACCTGCTTGTGTTATGTTATGGTAGTAACCCAGTACACTATTTGTTGATTGTTAACACCTAACAAGAACAGTGTGTGCTCTTACCTATTTTATTAGTTATTTTTCCAGCTGCTGCTTTTCATTTAAAATCTCTCTTCAGTTGTCTGCAACATTGCTGCTTTTTATAAAGTAACAAAACACTATGCACTATTTTTTTGATTAAATTTAGTTGTGTTGCATGTATAGCTGACAGGCTAATATCTCATCCTGTGATACTAAATAAACATCTTTTCCTCCCATCAGTTTCTCATAAATCCTATACTTGTTTTGTATATCCAGAGGAGTCCTTTTGAACTTTGCATTTGTTATTTTAAAATATAAGTGCATGTTTTACTGGGGACAATGATATCCTGGTAAGTCATTTTGGCTTAATTGATTTCACACAAGAGTCATGGGATCTAAATATGCAAACAGACAAGTTTTCTGGCTTCAAGTCCCACAGAATGAAAATACAGGAGGGCAAACTTTAGATCATGAAATTGAGCAACTGGTTTTCCATTTATGTTGTTGTATATGACTGAATTGTAGGTTGTTGTCTCTGTGACCTTTGGAAAAATCACAGAACCAAATTCTTTTGGCTTGTGAATTGCTATGCAAATGCAATTACATACGTGTTATGCATTTTTTTTTTCCTAGTCCTTTAAATGAACATTAGTTCATCACCAGTCCGTGTTATACTTTGTGTTAGGTTGCTGGCATTATATTTGGTTGGTTCACTCCTTTCCTTCCTGCACAACAGCATGTAATTGAGTATTTATTAAGGTTTTGCATGCTATGGCATCTTCCCACAGTCCAAGCTTCATTTGTGGTAGTTGCTAAGGATAAAATGTACAATGAACTAATTGTGACTTGATATAAAAATGCTGCAGTGGAAAAAATGCAAGCATCTACTGACTCCTTCAGTTTCTCTTCTCTTTTAAGACTAAGACAGGAGGAAATAAAAAATCCATATTGTCCTCATGCCAGTTTCTGTACAAGTTGGCAAAATATTTAGACAGCTTGTTCCTAAGGAAATACACATGCTAGAAAGTCAGAACACTTTGATGGGTCTGATAATGAATGCATCTTGAGACCATAAATCACTGAAGGCATCCAAACAACCGTCCAGCCAAATGAGCTGCAGCACAGAGACAAACAGTGGGTTGGAATTGCCTGGCATCCTTTTCCCCAACACACCTTTCACTGGTTCAGTCTGGCTGGAGCCACTTGTCCATTCCCTGTAAACAGTAGGAAATAAACCCTGAAAGTTCTGGTTATCAGTCATGGCAGAGGAACTCTTCTTGATTCTGGCTTAATTTTCCTCTGCCTTTTAGAGCTTTTATAGCTGTCTTAGTGTTTTTGTCATCCTTCATTTACAGTTGCTAACTTACAGTTATCTAAATTTAGTATGAAAGCAAGCTACAAGACATAGCAGCTGGAGGCCTGATTTGTACAACTTAACTGAACACATTTGAATTTGAACACATTTAAGTGTTTTCTATAAATGCGCTGGTGGCAGAGCTACTTCTGGTTTGCCTCAGTTCAGTGGAGAGAAGACTCCATCCCATGGCTGCTTAACTGCAGGAGAATTGCATAATCCCTTCTGGAATGCCAAATAGCATGCTGGGGTATGGATGTGAAGGGAAGCGTCTTTCTGGTTTTGTTTCTTGTATTATTTTTTTTCAATGCAGCCTCTTGGAAGCCTCTTTATTATGCCATCAATTAAATTTTCAACTTTACATATATATATATTTTATGAAAGCATTTTCTGGTTTAGCTGAAAATCTGTAACATTTCAACAACAAAAAACCTTTGGCAATTGAAAGCTTTCAAACTTTTTAGCCCCTCAAAGTAATTTTTTTAGTTTCAGAATATTTTTCCTTTTGTTTGGATAAAATATCAGTGTGGAAAAAGAATGCTTTTTTCTATGTAATGGCACTTTCCTTTAATACATGCCCAGCTAAAACATGAAACAAAAATATCTCTGCTTTTTATTCAGAGGGATTATGGAGGAGAAAAAGTTATAAAAATCTGTCAGTTACACGTAGATCTGTTGTCATAGCAGCATATTTACCACGTGACAAGCTTTAGGAGTTCGTTACTATAACCATGGAATAGAACTCTATGCCTTTTGCTTCCATCAGTGGTAATAAATTCTTATGTTTTTTTTTTTTTTTTTAATCATAGAACTTCCTATTTTGGGGGGAAACCTTTGAAAATTATTCTGAAACCTGTTCAGTATTTGCATAATTAATAAAATGGTTGTTGCTTGCCACAGATTCGTCATGGTCAATCTAGCCGGAACTCTGAAGTTTCTTCCACAACTTTTCTCTTTAGACACTTGAGCAAATCTCACCAAGTTTGTTTTCTGCTCAGCAGCACAGACTTCTTTCCTGAAAGATACTAACTTTGATTTTGTTCAAGGATATTAGTGGGTTTTGATGTTTTCAGAATATTGTGTAACTTTCCAACCTGCAATACAGTCATATTCTTTTTCTGTTTTAAAGATGCTTAATAACCATGTTAAATGTTATCTGTTTCTTATAAATTAGTTCTGCTACTTTTGACTGTAAGGGCTTATAACTCTGGTAACTATGCAGTTTTAATTTTTTTATTTCTCTTGCACTGTATTTCTTTGTGTTTTGAATTCTTGTTTTCTACTCCAGTTATGTAACTTTCCAAGCTATGTAGCCACTCAGTTGTTTGGTTTTTCCTTTCATAACATCGTTGCTAGCGTTTAGTAATTTGTTTTAACAGGTGCAATACAGTTTGTGGCTTTTGCTGTGATAATCTCATCTTTTGTTCTCTTGTCAGACACAATGCAATTTAGACTACATGTGAGATTGATGCTGACTTTGTGCACAAATATATAAATTTTCTTTAATTTGAACCTAATCTTAAGAATACTTGGACATTGGAGATCTTCTCAATTCAAGAGGCTGATGCTCTGTAACATGTAATTTATACAATTAAATTACAGATCCATAATGATACAACAGCAAGTGAAATTTTGTCCAAGTTTCTCATGTTCAACTAAATCAGAATTATTTCTGTATTTTATGGATTTTTCTGAAATGTTCGGCCCAAGACCTGCATTAGTAAGTACAGAAATCTTGCAAAGCTTTTTCCAACCAGCTGAAAGGGAATAATCAGAAACTTATAACTTAGTGATTGTGACATAAGTTTCTTCTAAATTAGATGGTATTTTTTCTCTTCATAGGTAATGAGCTAGAGTCTGCCAAAGACCTCACTGCCCTGTACACTGCCCTTCCATACATGGAAGCAATCATTAATTTCAATGGAAAACCTGAAGCTCTAGGAACACTCTCTATCATGTGTAGAGTGACTCCTGTAGCTGCAGTTCAGAGTGGAATTGTCACCGCTCAGTCCATCATTAGTCTGTTTCCTTCCATCTTCTGCAACTTTGTTTTTTCATAACACTAGAGGCTTCATTTTGTTGTATGATGCTATATTGCTGCAGGATGCTTTGAGTGATTGCTGCCAGTTTTAACCTCACAGTCTTGTGATTTAGAGAGACCTTCTGATTCTTCCCCTGTTCTTTGAAAGCCAGTTCTTAAATTCATTTAATTCAGAAGAACTTTTGCATGTTTCGCTTGGTCACAGTTTCAATGTGAACAAGATCTGGCCTCTGCCACTTACCATTTTTTTTTATTTGTGTTCCTTCCTGCCCAACATTCATACTTTGCACTAAGTGGGGAAAATAGTGAAACATCATCTATGCACTTGGAAGTACAATAGTTACTGTTACAAGGTAGATTTATGTTCTCTTGCCACTTTGAGATAAAGATCTCTGATAAAGCTAAAGTTGTGCCTTTCAGTCCTATAAAGAAGACAGCCCTCAGTTTTAAGATCTGGGCTCAAGTACTTTAATTTAGCATTTAACTTCAGTCCAGGAAGACATGGAAAGTTGTGTTTATGAAGCGCTGTAACCAGTTGTTGTTCAAAAATCACTTGTGACGTTCACCTTCATGGTATGTGTCTGGCTTCATAACCAGAACTGTTTCTGCTCCTGCTTTCCGATTGTCTGTTATCATGAGAACTGTCTGTGGCATTTTGGAAGCATCTTACACCGTGGCTGATTCTCAAACTTTTGAATTTTTAGTCTAATCTTGATTCAAATTTGCAGTTAATGGGGATTGTATTTTCAGTGTCAAAGTGCAAGAAGGGCTGTATTAAGCTCTGAAGAAAATGCTTGCTTTCAGAGACAGCTTGTTCAATGCTTTGCTTCTAGGTTTCTATTAGATGTTCCTTTTTGTGTCTGTTCATTACTGGGATACTGCGGGCTAGTTCAGCTGAGCTCAGCTGTTCTTTGTCACTTTAATTACCGTAATCGAATGGCTGAACTCCTTGTGTGTTTGAGAAGGGGAAAAGTTTTAATATCCTGTTTAACCTTTCACTGGTTTTAATATTTCCCTGAATTGAAGTTAAGCGAAGGCATCTGGCATGTTTAGTCTCAGTAAATAATGGAAATTCTCTTTGACATATTAATTATACTGAAATCATGACTACTATAAACTTTAAACAAACAAAAAAAAGTTTCATACCTGATCTTGGGAACGCAGGTTTGTGTGAGTAAAATTTCACCCCTTTAGTGGGAAAAATAAAATAAAATAAAATTCACAACNTTTCCCCCTACAAACACCAGTTAGCACCATAGTGAGTCATGTCATAAGCAACCACTTAATAAAAATAAATTAAAAATGCTACATTATAGATTATATAACAATAGTGTTATATAATATGGTGGAATCTTAAAACAGTTATGTCAGTGTTGTCATTTCCCGGATTTACTAATATCTTGAACAGCTTGAAAAACATTTTGAGTGATTACCAATAAGACCAATTTATCCAACCTTGAGAAAGTGCTAGGAGTCCTTGTGGTCATTTGATGCTGTCAAAACAGGTTTAGATGACAGCTGCTTATTTCTAAACATGAAATGCCAACTTTGGTAAGGGATGTTTGTCACCAGGCTGAAGATGAAGAAATAAAGAAGCTTCCTCGTGCCAGCTGTATTCTCCCATCTCCTCTGTGAAGTTATTTTCCACATGCGCAGAGAAATGAGGCAACTAGCCAGATTCAGAGAGGAATTTTGTTACTCTCATTCAGTTGTCTTCATTACCATCAACATAATGTAAGAAAGTGTCTGGTCAATGACATATCTTTTCATGTGTGCACTCGGGTATTGTAGCACTGTGCAATGCTCATATAAAATTGGCACATTTCTTTGTGTTAAGTTTTACTGCTCTGTTTTGATAAACAGACCTCATGTGTCTGTTTTACAGAAGTAAAAGCAAACTAATACATTTCCTTCTACCTGTAGCTTGTGCATGGCTAGAAATTCAAGTATGTTTAATTCTCTCAAAGGGAGATGGGGCTGTAGCATGTCTGCATCACTGCAACATTAGTCATCTGCCAACGCACCTCAGGCCTGTGTAGATGTTGTTTTAATTACAATAAATATTTATAATGGTAAAATCTGACAACTCAATAAATAGCTAAATCCTGCCCAAAGATTCAAGCAAGTTACTTTTTTTTTTTTTTTTTT
>VXAA01003467.1:1237887-1249663 GCA_013399115.1 Anseranas semipalmata
TCTTCAGTGGGAAAATCTGATTTCAGATTTTCTTTTGGGGAGGCAAAGATGAATGGTAGAAGTGAGTCATAGGAAGCAGAATTGAGAAATAGGTTTAAAAACCATAGTGCAAGCTGCCAGAATTATCTTGGACTTAATGCTGTCAGTCATAAAATATGAGCTGGCTATTGCCCTCCCTGTGGTACTGAGGACAGAGATCGAAGGAGGACCCCCTACATCTACACAGAAAAGCCCAGAGGGGTGCAGAGTATTACCAAGGTGAATCCCCTAGAGAGTAATGAAACTGGAATTTCTTTAGCCACAGTTTAAAGGTTAATGTTCTTGTGATGAATATGACAGCATATAAATTACACTCTGCTCATTTTGCAGTGTTGGGCTTTTTATTTTTATAATTTCCACAGGCCTTTTTTTTTGTGCAATTTGCTTACTGACATGATAAAGCACAGAACTGTCTTGATCTCTGTGTTGTCAGTGCATAAGCCAAGTTCTATTTCCACAATCTTTTTTTTTTTTTTTTTAAACACTCTTTAGACACAAATTATAAAATGTTGTGATGCAAAGCAGGAATATAGTAATTTCCTAGATATCTGTAAAGGTAAGATTTACTTTGTTATGCACCTAATAAACTGTGTAGGAAAGGGAGAACAGTTGAAGGTAGTAAGCTTAGTTTTTAAAATTCAAAATTTATTTGCTAAAGTTGTGTTCTAAGGACATAAATTTCTTAGCTTGTATTTCATACCTGTATCCATGGCAAGTTCTTGTCTGCTAAATATCACATGTAAAAGGGGCCTGCCATCTCGTTTTATGGGACTGAATTTTACATGAGACATTTTGAATGATACAAAGCACTTTGCCAGATGTAGAAAAAGTATTGTCTTTCCTGGGTTGAGTCTCTATTTAATAGTTGTTTAATTTGATCTTAAATGAGACATGGGAAAACTCTATGCTCAGACACCATATTTATTAAAATATTTTATTCTTACTGTGTAAGCTTGGGCTTCCCTGATTTGAAATGTTATTTGCTCAAAATAGACAAGATCTGGAAGGCCTTCTTATCAGTTGGTGATCTTAATTTCTCTAGCAGATCTCTAGTTCTGTATTGTAGACCTCCTGCTTGTACAATTCATTTTTCTTGTCTTGTTGACATTTATCCAATTTGCAATCTAAATTGCAGTAGGGTCAACATGAGCAGCAAATTGTTCTGAAAATGGTGGTATTACTAGAGCTTAATTTGTTGTACATTCGTACTCCTTTCCCATGCTAGCTACACTAAAGGCATTACCCAGCTCCCTGGCCTGTTGCCATCAAATGCTTTTTGCTTCACTGCCCAAAACCCCTCCTGATTTCTTTGCAAAACATGTTAAAAAACATTCCCACTCTAACCGCAGCTCCCCCTGGAGTTCCCCCAGCTGGCAGATGGGCAATAAGCACTTACTGCTCTGGTTCCTTCCACACTGTGTATATTCTAACTGGCCTGCTGGTACTTAAGCGTTCCTCTTTACACAAAGAACTAACTTCCACAAACCTTTAAAAACAATATTTTTATTAATAAAGTGGTAGAGATTTTTAATTCTAGTTAAGTTGTCTAGAAATCTAGGGTGGGTGATATATATATGAACAGCACAATTAGATGCATTCTTTCTTTTTTTAAAAGAAGACAGAAAAATAAAGATGTGGCGTACCTTATAAAACACAATTTCCTCTTCAAGACCTTCAAAAAAAGTTTGCTTTTAAAATTACAGGGTTTTAGAACAATAAATATTAAGATTTTTATTTACCTTAAAAGTGTGTATCTTCCTGCAGTTCTAAATGCTAGAAATTTCAATCATATCAGTCAGTACTGTAAAACCCAAATTATTTATTTACTTCTGTGTCTTGTCTTTGTTAAATCTACTCGGCTGAGGCTGTTGAAGACTAGCCTCAAGTTTATTTCATTTGTTTATATTTAGACTTTATAACACTGAAGCACAATGAGTTCCCTTTATTAAAGAATCTCATCAGTATTGAGGTTGCTTGAATTAGCAATATGGTGTTTCATTGTTTGCCTTCCCAGTACTCCGTCTTCTAGCTCTGGCATTTTGTGCTGTGTTCTCTGCTGTTATGTGTTTATCCCGTTCCTGGCTCCCATAATGGAATATCCCCACTTTGTTTGGCCTGCCAGGAGGCTCACGCTAGCTGATGAAGCATCTGAGAGATGACTGGCTTTGTGAAGTAGATTTCACTGTTTCGTTCATTGCTTCCATCTGTGAAATAAGAAAGGAGTCTCAGGAGTAAACTGATACAAATCCTAATTTTTAGCATAAGCAACTCTCTTGAAGCATGGGACATTTATCCTTAAGTGTTTGTATATTCTGTAAAACAGTAATCTGGCTTAGTTTATCTACAAAACTAAGCTAAAAGGTTTTTATAAATGTTCTTGTTTTGCTTTAGTCTTTGGTTCTCACAAAAGATACCGAAAGTATCATATGTAAGTGCTACACCATAGCTGTTAAATTACTGTGTTACTTTCATGTCCCAGAATGAAGAAACATTTGTATTAGCAATGACTTTCTGGCATGGTAACCATCCAAATCTTACTAATTTCCTGTGTTTCGTACCAACAATAACCCTTTGAGTTCTGATTACCTAACCTCAGCTACTTAATTCATGCAGAGAAAACACTGTTAGTTTAGGAACTAAAGTATAATAAAAATAAACCTGCTCAACTAATGAGTTTACTGTGTATCATTCTCAGCAGGTCATTGGCCTGATGAATGTAAGCCTTTTAAATGGGCAGATGATAAAGAATGCAATTTCTAGACAAAGTAAGAATTTAACATGCTAATGTGATGCTGTTTTTGATATAATGAAAACATGGCAATGGCTCTATAGTCCTGGTTATAAAATATGGAATATGCTCAGATTATAAAGCATCTTGTGCATGGCAAGAGTCTCCGTGTTTGTCCATCCTGACAGAATCTGTTGTGCTGAAACAATGTTCTCATCTGCATATAGAACTGCAAGAACATCCTCCTTCTCTAAAGAGGCATTAAGACAACACTTTTAAAAATAGTTAGCATCAGTTATATTAAAGGAGGTTAAGAGGACAGTGGTTCCTGTCCCATTGAATCATAAGTGCAGTGCATTCACTCCCTGTTTTGTGGTAAGGAAGGTCCCAGACACCACTGCACCCAGCTGAGGTTTACTTTTGGTCCTGGTGTAATGCTACTGAAGGTGACCCAGGAGCTAGGCAGCCAGATTGCCAAGCAGGTTATTAACCGTCATTACAATTCTGTATGTTGAATATATTCTGTCCTAGTTTTACCTGGTTTAGTCCTCAGAAGTTTATTTCCTTTGTAAATTGTAGACTATCAACAGCGTTTACAGTGCTATCCAACCAGAAAGATAGAGAATGAAGGCTGAGAGCAAATTGAAGCATTAGGTGCTCTATCATTCCCTATTCTTAAAATAGTAGAATACACTGTGTTCTGAAAGAATTTCAGTGATTATTTACCTATAAAGAAGTATGCTTGGTCATTTGAAGTTCACATACAATGAAGGACTGCATGTTTTAATTGGCTTCTATTAGTTGTCTGAAATGTAAAAACAGCAATGTTACGACTGCATTTCAAGGTCTCTTCTGTATATATATATTTATTTAATCTAATCCCTTTTTAGAAATCACAGAACCATAAAAACATTTAGTCTGGAAGGGATTTGTGGAGGTTATCCAGGCCTTGAGCTTCTGGCTCAAAGCAGGGCCGTTTTGTAAGTTAAATCAAGTTGCTCAGGATCATGTCCCATCATGTTTCAAAAATCTCTAAGGATGGAGATTCCATACTCTGTCGGCAACTTGTTTCAGTGCTTAATCAGTTTTATGTATTTTTTTCCTTTACTGCAACCTCCAATTATTGTGTCTTGTCCTTTTGCTTTGCATCTCTAAAAAGAGTTTAACTTCTGTGTATCCCCACCCTTTAGGCAGTGAAGACGGCTGGTTGCTCCTAGCCTTCTCTTTACCAGGCTGCAGAAAGCCACTTCCATCAGCCTTCATTTGCACAACCTGTGCTCCAGCCCCCTGTGTTAGTGTCATTTGCTGTCTCTGGTTTGTCTCTTTCTTGTAATGAGTGTCCCGAGACTGGACACAATATTCCAGATGCTGTCTTGCATGTGACAAGTAGAGGGGAACAATCATTTTCCTTGACTTTCTGGCTCTGCTTTCACTTATGTAGTTAGCCTTTGTCACTGCAAGGGCTTGCTGCTGACTCCTGTTCAGCTTGTCTTGCACCAGATTCCAGAAACCCTTCTCAGGAGCGCTGCTACCTGGCTGGTCGGTTCCTAGCCTGTTCTTAACTTGGCCCTGTAACTGAGGCTTTGTTGCAAACTCCTCTCTCAGTTCCTTCTCTACATTATTGCCTTTTACTGAGGTCAGTTGTGTACTAGTGCTGGTCAACTCATTGAAAAAGGCTGCTTATAGAAGACATTCCCTGTGTGGTACTCAGGGCCAAATAATCAGTTAGCACAGATTGTCATTGGTGGCAAAGTAGCTAAATCAACTTAAACCATATGCAGATCTGGTCTGTTTTTTTTTTTTTTTTTTCCCTGTTCAGCTGGTAGATCTGGCATTACATTATGGTCTCGGTACTTGGATTTTCTTGACATAGCTTTTTCATTTTAAGTATCTGATCAATCAAAGGCCCTTAAAGAGTTGTCTTTTCCCAAACATGGGCAAAGAGGCTGTTTCTGATTTGATGTGGAGTTTGTGGTTTGTTTTATGTTTGTTTGTTTTTTGTTTGTTTTTAAAGTGCAAAGGACACGTGGAGAATTTGATTAGCATGCTTAGTTTTCTTATTTTTATGTGCTATGCTATGAATATAAGACCTCCAGTAATAATAGTAAAATACAAGCAAATGTTATTCATATGCTATTAGCTTTAACAAATGAAAACATACTCTTTTATTAACAGGTGGAGTCCAGACTCTGTGCATTAACTATTTAAAAAGTAGTTTGAACAATAAATAGATCAATTAGATCACTTCAGAAAATACAGAAAAGTACTGAGGGCTTCAAGAACCATTAACTTTTCTGTGATAAATACCTTTTCAGTTTAATACACAACTAATGTATCTTCAGTCTAGTCTTAGTGTGTTAATAAATAAAAGTATCTACCCCTTAGGTGATGTCTGTCCTACGTAGGTCTCAGTGTTTTAGCGTGATGTCCTATCAGCATCCTCATTTTTGATGGAATCATTGCGGTGCAATGATGTGAGGTAACTTTCCCAAGGCTGTCCGACAGGCCAAATGGCAAAACGGTTTATTGCCACAGATCTGGACAATGTAGAGTTTGAGCTTCAGCAGTACAAATAAATACTGCTTCTGAATTATGTAGTAGTGAGTGTTATTGTAATTTAGTTGATGCTGATTAGATAAAATTGTTGTGTACTAAATGCATTCACTTATCTGTTTAGAAATTAATATAAATAAATGCATTCAAAGCAATCACTTAATATGAGTTCTCAAAGTACCACAAAAAGAATATTAATTTTAAATATAGGCCAGCAGAATGTTTTTAGGACCCCAAAATTTGGTGAAACCCTCTGTCCATGTTTTTCATTATTAAAAAAAATATATATATAACAATTTATATAACAATATATATATATATAACTCAGAAAATGCAGATCCAATTCTCTGTCTGGTAAGAAGTTCAGTCTTCAGCAAAAATCCATTGCTGATTTTGGACAGAGTGTATCTGTATTTGTTTTAGATGTCTTTATCCTTGGGTGAGCCCATCAGTGGTGACAATTCCAGATTTTGTGGAACAAAGCGTGAAGGAAGCATTTCGTAACTGGGGAAATATAGCCCAGGAGGAGAAGGCGCTACTTGCATGCAATTTTACACCCCTGGCATGCAGGAGTTCAAAGCCTTCGTGATCTTTAATGTATTTGTCATCTTTAGTGCTAAGTCCTCCATTCTGAGTTCATAACGATGTGTCCAACTGAAATGAATACATTGAGTTATTTGGGAGACTTAAGTGCTATGGGCTTATTGCCTGGAAGGAAAACACTGTATTTGTGTTAGCCACCTGGAAATACTTTTACT
This sequence comes from Anseranas semipalmata, assembly GCA_013399115.1. Classification (NCBI taxonomy): domain Eukaryota; kingdom Metazoa; phylum Chordata; class Aves; order Anseriformes; family Anseranatidae; genus Anseranas; species Anseranas semipalmata. The sequence goes on from VXAA01003467.1 coordinate 1,243,966, forward strand.
AGAATAATTTAGGTAACCTTTATGTATATTTTATATGGTTAAGTGAATTTTCAGTGTGGTAAATACTTTAGAATCAAAGATAGCAGTGACAGTAAGTGAATCAATTTTATTTTTGTGTGTAAATCACTGTATATTCGCAGGTGTAAAGAACGTTTTATTGCACAGTTCCTGCACCACTCGGCGCATAAGGCATTCAGTTACTACATTTAGTGAGGTAGCAATCTATTTAGTAAAGGTGGGCTAGTATTGAATTTTGGCTCTGCTTTTAAGGAGATTAAACATATGAAATCGTGCACATTAATTCTTAACAACTCCATCTGCATCTTGCATAATATGTTTGCATTTTCAAGTATTCTGAAGAGTCTGTAGTCAATTTTTGGTTTAAATTGTGAGCAGCAACTCTACTTTTGCAGCTTGTAAGCATGTGTAGTGTTAACAATTCAGTTCTGTTTTCATTCTTCATTGTAGACAAACTGTGTCCTATGACCATTGCACAGGGAATGATTTAAACCTAGGATGTTATTTTTTCAGTGCCACTTCTGTAATTAGGGCTTTTTAAGTAATAAAATAAATCCATCTAGGAACGGGGATAGCAACACTGCAATAAGGAAGAAAGCATATAATTTGTGATTACTACTGAGATTAAGTTTTTTAGAGACTGAGGAGCCCAGCTGAGTTTCTGGATTTTCTTCCGATTTTTTTTCCAGTCCCTAGAGCAGCGTTAGGGAGAGTCTAGAGCCATTTGGTAGAACTCAACTCTTTGTGGCTATTGTATGTTTGTATATTTTCTTTCCATTTCCTGTTTGCTGAATTACTGTTCGTGCTGTCTCAGTGTCTGTAGGTGTTTGCTGCTGCTGCTCTCAGCGCCAGCACAGGCAGGGAGAGCAGAAGGGGCAGCAGTGTTTAGCACTGGCAGTTCCTTTTGCAGGAGGGGAGAAGTATAAGGGGTGGGAGATGCCCGACCCATGTGTTTCCTGTGCCTTCTAACAATGAACTATGCCAGTCAGGAGCAACTTCAGAACTGCTGTCAACAACCATGGCAGATTACAGTGATTCATGGAATGGTAAATAATTAGGAAGGACAGAAAAGTTACATGAGGCCATTGGGTTCTCTAGCATGTATCTAAGAATGAATTATAAAGCCCCAACGTGGAGAACGGAGGATTGTATTTGGAGAAGCACTGTGGAGAAAAATGACTGAGAACTGCTTGATTTAAGTACCTCTTTTGTCTTAAAGACTGTGAATAAATGGAAATTCATTAGCAGCCATTCTTGTCTGTGACATTAAGTTTTACCACAGGCTTAGGGAAGTCTTTGGGGTTTTAAAACACATTTCCAGGAACACTGGAAAATAGGAATCAGCAGCATTCTTACACTGAAGGTCAGCAATTACAGTCTGCAAAGCACACAGTGAAAAGCAGGCTTGAGCCAAAGAAGATCTATCATTAACTGTTATTGTTGGCTTTCAGTTGTTACAGGCTTAACTGAGAATGCTCAAAGTACTTCCTGGTTCAGTATGTTTCCAAATTCGTCCAAACCTTGGTAATCAGAATAATGGCTAGGGGAGCAATTAATTTGTTTTCCCTTAATCTAAAGAATATTTCATACTAAAATTTACTTCCAGAGCTGAAAAAATTTCAACATCAAGCAAGATGTTCTGCTGTATTTTAATGTTTGGAACTGAAAATTGAGTGTTGAGGGAGAGCTGAGAATCCAGAAAATGGGCTTAGAGCTCTGAAGTATACATGTACATCTGTTATGCTGTTGTCAGTTAGAGCTTATGATTTTCTGGTTCCCATTCATTTCTTACTGGCTTAATTTCAGAAGGTTCAGAAAGCTCCTTTTTCTCTGTCTATTCCGCCAAGCTGCAGCATCAAAAAAACTAACCAGGAACCAAATGATACAATTGAAGATCTCCTGTGTTTGTTAGGAGAACCTAGCAAGATTGGACACGCACTTATTGTTAAAGTAATGGATTGTGCCTTGAGGCCTTGGTTTAGTTTTCCAGTTTAAGCTCCAAGTAAGTCGATCATTTCATCTCTCTGTGCTCCAGTTTTATGTGTAAAATGATTACTTCCTATTACCCGTCTTTAGGCTGTAAAAGTCAAAATGGTTCTTTTATATATTTATAATGCTTCCTGGAATGTAGCTCTGATCTCATCTACGATCTCTGAGCAGTGATGGAATAAAATAACGATTGTATGAGTGGTTAGCTATGCTGGCCTACAAGTAACATGGATTTGCAAGGCAAAATGACGGCCTCTCATTATCTGGTGCGGAGTTTAATGTTGTTTCTTGTCTGTGTACGCACTGGGGATTGCAATCTGCATGGGTGTGATGCATAGAAGGTGTGCCAAGGCTATTGTTGCCTAACCTTCACGTGACAATGCACACTCATTTCACTTTTTTACTGTTATGCCTGACCAGATGTTAACGCTGCCTAAATCAATCCTTCTGAAATGGAGCCAGAATTGTCATAATAGGTAGTACAAGACTAACTTAAATGTCAGACCTATATGGCGTTAGTACAGCACAGTGTCTTCAGAAGGTAAAATGATGTGTGAACAAGGTGCACAAATCAAATCCTAGCAACCAAACAACTTGCAGAGTGTAACCTCTGTTGTTACTGTCTATTTGATGCTTTTCTTCCCCACAGTATCGTGCTAAAATGTGACTTGAAATAGCTTTTTTTTCTTTCTTGGGAAGGGAAAAGTGACCTTGCATTTACTGCAGAGCTGCTGGTATGCAGTGGTATGCTTTTTGTGTTAGAATACATGATTAATTTGTCATTTTGTATTAGAATTTTACTACGACAAAAATATAGCCTAGTCAGTGGGAAAAGTGGGTGTTTCATGTCTGGCTTTGTAATCTTATTTACATTACCTGGTACTCATGAGTATTCTCCCTGAAGTAAATCATATGAATAGAATCTAGTCTTAATGAAATTATTTGTAGTTCATTTTTATTCAACTGGTAATTATTATACTATTTGATTCTTCAGTGACCCTTCAAGGAAAGGACCCTCCCCCCCCCCAAAAAAAAAAAAAATTCTTTGCTCCTGCACTGGAGCCAGTTCTAAAGAAATGAAATTATCTTGTATCCTGTTCTTAAAAGCATCATACAGTCTGGCATGTATTCCTATGGTATTCTGAGGGTTGCTTATGTATTTCAGATTTTTAAATATAGATGGGACTATACATTAAAACAGTTTTTTGATGGAAGACAATGATCTAATGTTGTAAGTAGTTGTATCTGCCAGTGAGCCTAAAAGAATCTTTGATAAATTATCTTGCAAAAATACAAGATCGATATGCAAAATTACTAAGTTGTTATTGAAGTCTAGAAATAAAGCATAATGTTTACATACAGTAAATACATGCAATATAAATATATTATAACTATAATTAACTTTGCTACTCAAAAGCTATAAAACAACTTTAAAATAATTTAATCAATAGAAACATTCAGGAAGGCTGTAAAAATTGCAACTTTTGAAGCACAGGTTTCCTTTTTAAGAAGTTGCTGCTTCCCTTTGTATGAAGTTCATAAAGGAATTAGATGAAGTTTATTTTTTGATGCACAAGAATTGCTCTGTCATTTTCTCTGTCCTAATCGCATCACTGCAGATTTTAAACTATTTTCTGTTCTTTCGTGACAGTGATCAGAAAACATACATTTCTCAGACTTCTGTTCGTACTTAACTTGTGCTAAACATTGTCTCAAGATGTTTCAAAAACTAAGGTCCAAATTTTCTTTAAAAAACCCTGTATAACATTAAATAATGATTTGTACAATCACTCACTGTGAAGCAATATGCTCTTTCTTCATCCTGTTTAATATGAAATGCTTATTGCTGGTTAAAGTTTAAATTGGGGGGGGAGGGGAGAAACATCCTAACACATCTTTGTTTTCCCATGGGTTGTGGTCAGTGATGTTAGCACAGTTCTGGGCTAGAATATTTTTATATTATTATTATTGGTTAGTCTTTGCAGTGGAAGAATCACGAGAGGTTTGGTAAACTTTTGTCTCACAGACAAAGTATTGTCTGTGCTATTATTTTCTGGCATTTGGAGTAGTTTATTTTTAAATTGTCTTGAACTTTGCAGTAGCGTAGTCTACTGCGGCCAATATAGAGAATTTGGAGATGTGTTTTTCATTACATTAACTTGTACACTGCATCAAGGGTTCAGACTTTCTCAGTAGAATGAAACTGACAACTTCATAATGTTAGGGTTAATCATGAAAGTCTGAAGCTCTTCGAGAATCTCAAAGTGGAAAAGTTGATTTATTCAATGGAAGCTTTTTTGCAATGTTCCAATTTCAGTATTTTGGTCACTTGTCACAAACAAACCAAGCTAAACATCAAGTCAAGTAGATATTTACAACCAATGCAGATTGATACTGTAATATTTTCCCCACTACGAATTTGAAAAGGAATTAATTTCTTAGGTTGATACAGTTTGCGTAGGTCTGTGATTGCTTACGTAGGTGAGTGTGTGATGCCTCAGAAAGCAGTGGGAAGGCTGCTGCACCGCCCTACCACCTGCCTCGGGAGTGCGTCTCGCTGCCAAGGCTGGGGCAACAGCTGCATTCCAAGAGCCTGCAGAACTCGGCATAAGCTGTTACCTTGAAAAATCAAAATGCAAGCGATGGTCTGCTCCTACAGGGCATCACCTCACTCGGCAATAGTAGTATTGAGGTATTTGCCTCCTTCGTATCAGTGGTTATTCTGATGCATGATTTCTCTTGAGGGAAATGGAGCTCAAATTTTCTTTTTTTGGTTCTGAGGAGTTTTTCTTTCTTTAGAAATTTTTCTTATATAATACAGGAACTTTTATTCTCGTTGTTCCCCAATAAAGAGGGAACAATTACAATTACCCCCCTTAGGCTTACTGTAGCTTTTACTTCAGACAATAGGGTTGTCTTGTGTTAAGCAAAGGATGGTACAATCTTAGCATGATTCTGAGGATGTGCATATGTCATCAAAGATGTTGTTAAGCATTTAGTGTAAACTTCCATGTGAGAATGAAGCAGACTTCAAGTAAGAAATCAGCCTAAATGTGTTAATGTCCTCAGTATTGATGGTTGCTTATTTATCTATAACTACACAAGAAAATCTTTGGGTTGATTACCATATGTTTCCAAAAACTATGAAGTACCACTAGTTCATAATATTTTTCTTCTTGATTGTGTTTCTATTAATAGCATATTCCTAGATCGAGAAATGTAGATGGTTTGAATCAATAATGACTTCTGTCACACTATTTCAAGAATACAACTGTTTTTTGTTTTTTGTTTTTTTTTTTTATCGTAGAAAATGAGTGGATTTTAGAAGGTTAAGATTTTCCATCTTATCAGTCCTCAGTAAGTCTCTTTTCTAGGATAGCATGTGTAACTTGGGGTTTTCACACGAAACACCCCTCCAGCTGCCATCTTCCATGCCTACTGCACACGCAGAGCTCCTGCGCTCAGTCCTTGCGCAGCGCTCGGCCCTCTGACCTGTTCGTGCAGCTCCAAACGGCTTCTGTGGGAACTGCGTGCTCGTTATCTGAAGCTAAAACTACGCCTTGTTTATTTAGCAAAACCATGTCCTGGAAGGCTGTCATTTCCGTTTCCCGACTCCTTAACCTTAAACTGTGCCCTTGCAGGTTTGCCGGCGCGTTTCCACCCCGGCTGCAGAGCGGCGGCCCCGCCGGCG
>VXAA01003467.1:1249728-1293687 GCA_013399115.1 Anseranas semipalmata
CGGCCCCGCCGGCGGCCGGCCCGCTAGGTGGCGATGTGCGGCAGTTTTTACATGGCGGGGTCGGCTTGGGTTGGATCGAACGTTGAGCATTGATTAAAAAGTTTGTGTCGGTTAGTTGTCTTGCTTCAATACAGCTTTCTTAAATGAGCAGCTCGTTTTGTTACCGCTCCATTACCGACAGCTTTCCTGCTGGTGTTGAGGGACAGATTTATTTTACCAGGTTTTGGTTAGCTAGGTCCAGAAGAGCTGCCTCGTCTGACATCGTGTCACCTGAGGACCTAAAACAGTTACGTTGTTAGGCACTACTTTCTCTATGTGATCCCACAAAGGGATTTTAAAATAAATGTTAAAGTATCTTAGAAAATAAGGAATACGACAGATCTACATATAGGAACTTCTGTGTGATAGACTTTTGTCTAATTTTCATCATGTTCTCCTTACAGATGTTTAAAGTAGCACAGATTATATTTATACACTGCCCTTCACTTCCCTGTAGCAGAACTCTGCAGCGTTAAGTCTTGCAAGTGTCAGTTCATTGTTGCTTGAAGTTCCTTTAACAAACATTGAATGAACATCAAGGAATACAGAAGTCCCATTAGATGAGTATGAATGGCTAAGACTAAGCTGTCATTAAATCTTATTCATGTGCATGTGAAGAATTAGTAGCAGAAATATGAATTGTTGTATGTAACAAAATACAAATTGTGATCTCTGAAGTGGAAGCAGGTGTTATTAGGGCAACACTGAAGGGCGTAGAGTAGGAAGAAAGATCTTTCAGTGCTCGTGGTGAAAATAGGAGAAAAGCAGCAAAGCTCTACAGGAATTTGCAGTTCAGGATGCAGAGGAAAGAGGGGCAATGAGGAACTGGGATTTAAGGAAGCAATTCAGTTTATACAATGATTTGGATTTTGAGTTTCTTAATTCACAAAATAAACAATGGTGATTTTTGATTGTAGAGGCTGCATGACAGACTAGAGACAGAGCAAGACTCCTTTGTGATTTTTCTGATATTTCTGTAGTTGGCATTCAGCCATATACAGCAGATTAGCAGGAAGCTATCTAGGACCAATTATTTAATTCCAAACCTTTTACTAGAGGATCTAGATCATGAATAAAGTTTAAGCTGTGCCTCAGTTCAAACATTAATTTCAGTTAATATATATAAAAACAAACAGTTTGGGGTTTTGATAAAAACCAACTTGTGAAGTTCCATAGAAGTGTCTGAAGCTTCCTGAGATCTCTCCTGCCCTGTCCATGATTTGGCCTGGTGGGTGCTCTGTCAGCTGCTGAAGTTGATCACAAAGAATTAGACAAAGGAGTGCTCAAGTTCACATTTGCATAGTGGTTGCAAAACACTTTGGTGTGTAGTCATGACATAACATACAAGCTGCTTGCGGTACTTTTTCGTTCCTTTCTAGCAGTATAGCCTAGCATGACTTCCAGATGTTTGCTACAAATGGTGGAAATTCTTCTGTGATAGCTAAACTTACACTTTAGTAACTGGACTGAATGGAGGTATAAGTCCTGATCCTAGCTCTGTTAAGTCGCCCATTGATTTTATTGGGTCTGTGTCAGTCCCATCATCTTGTGGCAACTATTTATGTGCATGCTTTAAAAAAAAAAGCTATCGAAAATGTCTTTGCATCACTTTAACACCTTTGCACATTTCCAGCACTTGCCTCCCATACATTTTTGCATGCTAAAACTGCAGCTGTTGCAGCATTTTCTCCCAGAAAGCAATGTTCCCATTTTGCATCCCTTAAGAGGTTTTCCTTTCATTTTCTTTGAATTTGTCAACTTTGATCAATATTGATGAGGATAACAAAAATGAGAGAACTGTCGCTGCAGGCGTGTTTATATTTTCAGTCACACTTGACTTCTGCCTCTGCGCACCCACTTGGCAAGCAGCAGCTCATTTTCAAGAGACACTGATGGCTTACCACTGACTTCTTCCCGTAGACACAGAGCAGTGGCTGAAGACTGCTTTGTTTCGGAGCACGGGAGGTAATTGCTTGGTGACAGGCAGAGCTTAACATGTTTGAACTGCCTAAAGGGAAGAGCTGACTAAAGACCTGCAAAAATTACAGAACTCAATAAGCAAACAGGGCTTGGCCCCAAGTCTACATTTCAAAGAGGCGGTGTGACCTATCAGCTAGGGCTAAGATGTAGCATGGCAACTCCTGTATTACATAATGTGACAAAATTAGGAAGGCACTCTGGCATCCACTGATGATATCCAGAGGGCACATGTGTGTTACAGAAAGCATATATGACATGCTATGAAAATATGGAGAAAAAAAAAAAGTTGGCTGCTTTTCTGGGTGCCTGGCAGCAAGGTATTCAGAAAGGCGGGCAAGGTAAGCTGTGCGTGTTTAGAAGTATGACGTACACCCCGTACATCTGGTAACTGCCTACATCCGCACTGCATGTGCACAGAGTCTGTCCAGACTGACGCAATGCATGCAGGAGTGATGCAGTCACTCGACACTCGCGTGTCTTGTCTGCTGGGTGCCACAGAGGTTGCTAGTCCGTAGCAGCATCCAGATCACAAGGCATCCAGACTTTGTGAAATGGCCACATTCATTCGTTGTAGAAATCAGAGCAAGAATAGTAATATTCCTGGGAAGAATTGGTTCTGAAGAAAGTAAGCAAGTGGGGTTGTCATTAAAAGTAGGGGAGGAAAAATTTAAAAATAAATGTCAGAATGGTCTAGAAAAGTATTTCCCAGAACATCGGGGTTTGTAGAGTAACTTGCACAAACATCTGCCCTTAGCTATTGTTTCTGTGATGCCTAGTCTTTTCTAGGTAGATTTCTCACAGCTGTGGATTGCCAAATGTATAACAGCAGGAATATTTCCAACACTGGCATGATTTAGAACATTTACGTTCAAAGAAAGTACTTTATTCAGGTGCCAGAAGTCTTCTGATCTGAGACGGGTGGTAGGGGGGGCTAAGGGTAATAAACTGTGAATATTTGATTAGTGATGAAGCATTTGTCCTGACAGAAGACTTTTTTTTTTTTTTTTTAGAAAAGAGGGAGAAAAATGAGAATCTAAACACAAACAAAGACAAAGTAATTAACAGGCTTGGCCAAAAAAAAAGACTGAGTTAAAGATCTTAAGCATGTAGAAAATCCCTTTTCCACCACAATAAATAAATAAATAAATAAATCTCTTAAATGCCAGGTATGAGACCTAGGAATGGAGAAGCAACTACTAGGACTCAGTTGGAATGATAGCTCAATTTTTTTTTATTTATTTTTAATTGCTAACTTCACAGAAGATTGAAGCAAAGATAAAAGAAATTAAGCTTGATTAAGCTAAACACAACTAAATCCAGCTAGTTTTTCCTCTTCTTTCTACTGCTAAATGCTATGGAGAATTTTTTGGGCAAGGCACCCAGTTTCATATTTTCAAAGCCAAAGAATTTTGTGGATTCTCTGATTTTTGCATTGTGGTCCAGGTGATGGAGAAAATTCTGATGAATATTGTATGGACATTACTACATTTCTGATTAAGGTGAAGTGAGTCTTTATCAAGGTTTCTCAGAGATGCTGAAGAGCTAATCCGTTTACCTAGCACTGATTCTGATTTTTCACAGTTTTAATCAAATTTCTCCTGCAAGTTCTCGAATGCCAAATTCTAGCTTGTTTCATGTCCATCATTCATAAATATTCCCTCAGAGTAAAACAAACCTATTTTGTTTAAATGCAAATACGTCACTGGATGTCATTACATAACAGGTTTTGCCTTGGGTTATATGTAGTCTTTGAAAGCGGCTATAATGTATTCCAAGCTTTTAATATTCCTGTCTAGTGTTTCTTTTTATTATTATACTCTTTTTGTTTGTCTGAAGTGGAAGAGATTATCTGTACTCTATCATAAGTCTTCAGAATATCCCGCTACATAAAGGTTATGGGACTGAGCCCTTATTTTTCCACAGAATAAATAACTTTTGAACAAAAGGTTACACTATGTTGCTGATCAGATTCTCTTCCTTTCCTTGCTGAAAGAGGAAAGCTGTTAAGCTGAAATGGGTAACATTACTTTCAGTAGTCAAAAAGAAGGTGGTAATTTTAGATATTGCCAAAAATATCAGAATTAAGAAAATGAGATGTGTGCAGTTAGACAAGGAAATTATTTTCTTGTAGCACTGGGAACAGCAGCTCTCACAGATAAACTAGTCCCAAACCTTTGGCAACATTAGGATTCCCAAAACACCACGAGGACAGAAATGTGGCAGCCAGCTGAAAATACTTTTTGCTTTTGATCTCTCAAATTTAGTGATACAGTCCTTAAGTATCTGTAAAAACAATTTAATTGAGATAGTCTACACGACAGCATTCTTTTTTCTTGTCCTATTATAACTTTCTGACCCTAATTTCCTGCTTTGTCATTTGGTTTGAATTGGACTTGTTCATAAGAAATTTATGCCTTCCCCATAAGGCATAACTTCTGTGGGGGGATAGAATTCTTTGTTGATATTTTTTCTGTGCATTGGAATAATAAGCTATGATAATACTGCTATGGATTTGAAAGCTACTTTGGTCAATGGCAGCGAGTCAGAAGTTTCATTTCATTATTGCTCATTTTTCAGTTAATCCCATTGTCCAATTGAGATAATCTGCTCTGTTTTTTGTTGTTGTTGTTGTTGTTTTTCTTCTAGCAAAAATGCAAAAGCTTTCTTGTCCACCAAATGCACATCCATGCTGTGGACTTGCGTTACTGACATGTCTGCGGTTTAACTGAAGCTCTGAATGAATGCTTTTAAACAACACACCATAGATGTTTTCCATGGACTATTTCATAAATGTGTTCAGAAATTATAATGTGTCAGGTTATTCTCAGTCTTGAATCAGTGATGTGAAGTGCATTACGATCTTCACATGAAAGACTCCGTAGTACTGAATTCAACATGGCTATTCTTTTGTTGTGTCCATGCAGGCTATCACTGATGCCATTGACTGTGGTTGCTAATATTCTGTAACATTTTATTCTGAGGGCTTGAATTTAATTGGATTTTTCTTCTCTTGTCATGAAAAAGAGTTTGACATTTTTAGCACAGGAGCAAGTGCTTTCCAAATCCAAAATTTTAACATTATTTACATTTATGATAAACTTTCTGAAATCCTTTGCAACTTTAAAAAAAAACAAACAAAAAAAAGCGCAGCTTTAAGATTATGACTAAATAACATAAATTATTAATCTTAAATTGCCTTTGAATGCTGATTTGAATCTCTTGTACACAAACAGTGTCAATTGTGTTGGGTAATATATGTCCACACATTTTTGACACTCCCAGTTTAAATAAACTCTGAATGAACAGATATGGTATACAAAAATAAATAAATCTGATTGCAGCTGCTTTTATGGTGGCAGAGGTGCTGCTGGGGGGCACTGCCTTGTTTATGATATTCCTGTTGTGGTAACATTGGCTTCAGGAGAAAGACTTTCCAAAGCTTCTAGCTGTTTAACAGCAGTTATCCTACTGAAGGTTAATGGAACTTGTGCTCCCAAGTCTCTTAGGTACTTTTGAAAAATCACATCACATGTATGAACCTAACTGCAAGGATAGATATTTGCTTGGACAGTCATTTGGATTTAAAGGACCACTTTAGTGCAGAAGAGGACAAAAAAAAAAAAAAANGAAGAAGAAAAAAAAAAAAAAAAAAAAAAGAAGAAGAAAAAAGAAAACAGAAAATTTCTGGAATTAAATATATTGACTCAGATCTGCAAAGTTGTGGTTATCTCCACGGGAAAATCTTTGTGCATTTCAGTGAGCATTGTAGGTCAAAATAACTAAAGATTGTCACTAAAATATGAATTTCCTATACAGGAATAAAGCAAAGAATTTAGCTTTCACGTTCTGATCTGAAACATTGAAATAGCAGGGACTTTGACTTCTGCAGAGTTTAACTCTTGAGGTAATTTTTAAGAGCCTTCCTTTCATTGAATAGTACAAGGAATCTCACTGAAGTCTGTAAAGCTAGTCAGTGTCTCTAGGGATACAGTAGTGATTAGCAGCAAAACGTATCGTAATAAAGTAGACAAAATAAAATTATAATTGTATCTTGAGTGACTAACAGAATGTATGGTTATATGTAATCTTCCAGAGGGAATTTTCTAAAACATCCAGCGCTAACCTCCCTACCTTCTCTTCTTCCTGCAAAAGTAGTCATAGCCAGTCAAAACATTTCAGTACAAAGTATCAGAAAATCTATTTTATTTTGCATTAATCCACATAAAGCTAGCTCTTCTCGTGTGCTCATGCTTGTTAGTGATTCTCAGTAGATTAATCTGAAATCAGATAAATATGAAAGAGCAAGACCTTGCGTTGTACTTACTCTACAACAACATTAGGCACTGGAAAAATAACGAAATGCTTTTCTATAGACTTTTTAGATTGTTATATGAATTGGTACTTTTTCATCATTAAACTATATTACACCTAATCTTCCACAACTCTTCTTGCTTATTGCTTTCTTAATGAATGTATTTCTCAGTTATGAGTTATGGCTAGTCTTATGGTTTTAGGAGGGTGGGTATTGTTACAGACACAGATGGGTTTGGTTCATTTCCAAAGTAAAAATTATTAAGTGCTGGCAGTTAGATCTACCATTTTATATATATTTAAATCTATTTTATGGTAAGAGTTGTTTCTTGTAGATAAAAGGGTGGGAAGCGCATCCATAACCTGTAACCTAATCAACCTTTTAGAGTTCACGGTGACAATCAAGTTATGGAAAGAGCATTTTTATGAGAAATATCTGTTGAGGAAATCTGAGTCCTGTTAGAATGATGGCTTGGAACTGATATAGTGCCAATACCTGTAACAAATTTGTAAAACTTGATAAAGTTTTACTGATTTGGTTATAGTGCTTTGCAGATTTTCCCTAAAACAGCTTTTCATGGACCACATCATGCAGGGCGGGCTCCTGCCGTGCTTTTGTGTTGACAGTATGCTGATCACAAGCCAGAAGAGGGTTTCCGAGTGTTGTTACTTGTAATTGCCGAACTAGTGGTCTGTCTGCCCTACCACCTGACAAACATTGGTCACTAGTGTGATAATTCCTAAATAAATTGCCTCACTGACCCAGCTCACAGTCCTCTTCAGGCATGCCACTTAAGCCTCCAGCCATCACCTATGGAGTTCCATAGTGTGCTCAGTCCGAGCTGAGGCCTTAGGCTCTGAACCTCTGTAGTTCATTGTGATCTCCTCAGCAGGTCAGGTCAACACCTGCAGTTCCATTTTCTGCAGTGTTACGGCCCACATCTTGTTTCTGAAAAGCAATATGTTATTTAAAACAAAACACTTCAGAGAAAGCAATTTTTAAGAGCAATCAGTCTGACGTCTCCTCATCCAGTTTAAAGTTTCATGCAAAGTTAGGTGGTTTTGAACAAAGTGAAGTTACTCTTTGCACTTTCCTGTTTGGAGGTGAAATACAGAAAGACTCATCTCCTTTATTGTTATCATCACGCTTTTAATATCTTACATGTTTTCATTTACTGAAAGAAGCATTCTTTCTTTTAACTATTGGGAAAACAAATACAATACATGTTGCTGTAATGTTCTCAGAAACTTCTCACCCCTGAGGAGAGGGCTGAAGTTTTAAGTAAGATGTTCCTCAAATTTCATTTAATTTTATGCAGATATCAGGAAGTTGTTTCTTCTTTATTGAAGATGCTAAAACGCTTTTTTTTTTTTTAAAGAAAATTTAGTAGCAAAAATTCAGTAGACTCCATATAATTAGTTTCTTTGAAGTTCCATGGGTTTTATCACTCTTCATGAATTTTCAATAGATGTCTTCCAATATGCAAAAATCAGCAGACAGTATGGCCTGTTGCTTATTTCTAAAATTATCTTAATAAATTGAAATCTTGTAGATATCTTCTGTTTCACTTGAAGCTTGTTCTGAACATTATTACTTCTGTCATCCATTCTTTAAAGTTTGCATTTATTTTTTGGTCAAGTGATTCTCTGTTTTGTAATAAAGACATCTTACAGAGTTGTTCTTAACGGTCATATGTTATGCCTTTGAAAACTGACAAGAGTGTTGTTTTGAGTTAATATATTTGAAGATCCCTCCTAATTAAAAAAAAAAGAGAGAGAGAGAGAGAGAGAGAGGGAAAAGTCCCTCTCCAACATGGAAGTCTGTAATGTTTGCAAGGTTCTGTGCTGTCGCGGTGTACGATGCCAGGGAAAAATTCACAAAGGAAATGCAACTACATGGCAAAGTTGGAGACAGTTTGTCTGGGGGGGGGAAAGGGGCAGTTTCTGCATATGTGAAGAGATTCACCTTTTGAACAACTAAACTCCACACTTCTCCCTTTTTTGTATGTATGAAATTGATCTCAACAGTTTGGTTTTGCAGATGTACTCTTAGATGGACAATCACGTGATTGGGAAATACAGTGTAGAGATGGCCAAACTAATTTTAAATCCATTAGCTTGGTAACAGAAGCAGTTTTAGACACTATAGTGTGCAACACTATGTAAGCTAATTTACTCTTCCAAAAAGTAGTTTCATCTGTATATATGTGTACATATAGGGTAACCTGGCTGACACAGAGTTGCTGTGGCTAAACCATTTTCAGTACTTGAGCTAGTTAAGTTAAAATTAAGTTTAATTCATCCCTCCCTAGGCTGAAGTGTTGACAGCATTGTAAGCAAACTGTAAGTGCAGATCTTGACTCAGAGAAAACCAGAGATAAAATACTGAGTAATTAAATGTCTACTCTATAAGTAAATACAGTCTGCCCAACTGCTGGGTATTGAAAGTAATCATTACCACACATCAACCATTTGGGGCTAGGTGAGTCTCTGGATTTTCTTGGTGTGTTTGCTTATTTTGTTTTAGTTTCTGAAACATTTAATTTCTTTTATTTCTATAAAATTATTTGCTGTGATTGGATTTGCTCATAAATATGGTGTGGTAGTTCCTGGTGGCACTCAAGTGCTCCATGAGTGTTTAGTAGATAACATGATGTTCTCCTGGGAATTTCTGTGAGCAGAAGAAGGAGATGGCATGAGGCTTTCTCAAGTCCTTCCCTCAGTTCCAGCTGCCTGTACTGTGGAATATTCTGTAGGACCAGGGGTGGATGACTGACTCGGGTTCCAGTGCAGGTAGTATGAGTTTTATTTTCAGTAGAACTTAGCAACAGACTGTATAGCATAAGAATAAATCACCATCACTATAACTGGATTTTTTTTTTCTTTAAACTTCTGAAGTGCCTGTCACTCTAAGATCTTCAAATACAGGTATTTCTTTCCTCAAGAGGTAGATATGATGCTTCTGAAAATACACATCCTTGCAGTGGCTGGGGAGGGGTACAAATATCTCAAATATCTTCAGCAGATTACATTTATCACTTTTCCAATCTCTTTTCAAGATGAAAGGTGAAACAGCCTGACTTTAAACTAAGAAATAAACTCTATCTTCTCTTTGAACTGTTTGCCAAGGAAGTAATGGGCTTATGTGGCTTTACCTGAGCACTGCAGACTTTTGCTGAGAACAGCAGCTTTTAATGAAGCATACAAAAATATATGAAATTGGGATGTATTTTTGGTATGGGGGGAAAGAAGGGATTTTTGTGTGAACATACTAAAATTCTAAATTGCTTCTAAGTATTTACTTAATTCTATAAATATTCCAGAGCTGTTTTCTACATATCTGTGTACTGTTATGTATTTCAGTTTCAGCTGAGTCTTGTATTCTAGAAGTCATTCCTTATGTTATTCCTTGAAATTAACAAGGATTTATAGTTTCTTCAGAGAGATCATACGTGGATTTTAGTTTTTTGCTTCTGGGCAACTTGAATTTTTCAGCTTTCATTTTCCAAATACCCAAACTCGTGTATAGTTATATGACTTCATGCATGAAAATATTCCTATTGATTTCAACAGGACTACTGATATGAATGAAGTATGTACATGGATATCTGTAGGATCAAAGCACTATGTAAAATGAAATGTAAGATAAATCATTACAATCAAGCTTGTCCAGAGGATCCGTGCTGATATATTTCTATACGTTAATAAGAGGAAAAATTACTAGAAATATATCTAAGGAAAAGATAAGAGCTGCCTCAGAAAATTTGAAAGCATCGTATAATAGGCACTCATTAAAGAAAGCAAGATTAGTTTGCTGTAGAGCTTTCAGCTGTAGAGTAGGGCAGTACCTTCTTGTACTGAATACACGTAATAAACACATGTACATGAAATGATAAACTGTCAGATTAGATAGACAAATTAGGAGCACAAGTGGATTACAAAGATTCTGAGGAAGCCCAGAAGTCAGAGTTCTTACCGAGGAAGCTTCCTAACCAGTGAAAAATTCTGCTAGGTCTCATACTGAAGGAGAGATGTAGGGAAGTGTTTGAATTAGATTATTATTATCAGGACAGGCATTTGTATAGCCAGAATCTGTAAGGTGGTTACTTACCCAAGGATAATGAAAACAGAGCTTCCTTCTCCCCCTTGCTCTTTCCTTCTCTCTTTCCTGTGTTACAAAAGTAATATTTAAAACACACAGTACATATATATAGATGTTTTCTTAAAACTTGCTATAGCAAACTGTGTGTGTCCGTCATACAGAAAACTCTTAATAGTTACTTTTGAGGTTCTGCTGTGCTTAAACAGGCAGATAAGCAGCAAGCATGCAGAATTAACATGGCACAGCCAGGAACCTACATGTGCTTTACCAAGTAAAGCTCTCATATGAGTGAAAATAAGCCTCCACATGTAACGTTTAGGATACTTAAACCACACAGAAAGCCACTGTCTCCTGCTCCTCATTGAGGTGCTGTTCTTTGTACTTGCAGATGTTCTGCAAATACATCATTACAGTACACAGCAGGTACTGCACAGGTATTTCAGGTGTGCCATTAAGCACCCTGTTTCACCATTTCAATCCCCTAAAGTCACAGTTGAGTCACCCTGAAGCTGACGTGAACCAGAAGTCTAGACAAATGCTTTTTTAATCATGGCAGTTCCAATCAGTTCTTCAGGATACAGTCAACCCCACTTACAAGAGGTAATATTAATACTTTATGGCTCACCACTAAGCCATCTTACTTTCTTTTTATGTAAGATGGCAAGATTTCTAAAAAATTCTGGTATTGTGAATGTTCTTAAACTAAGCTGCTTTGCACTTAACAAACCTATGATTAGCCAAAGTCTGAAATCTTTGTTCCTTTTCCATTTCTGAACCCACAGGCTTCATGCAAGAGGGAAATGCAGCAATATGGATTTCTTCAGTTGCCATAATACACTTTAGAAATCTTGTGAATGAAAAGCTGTTGCGGTCTCCTGGGGCATGACAAGCATCACAACATATGGTGGACACATTTTTGTCAGACAGCAGTACAGCACAGAGTAAAGCTATATCAAGGAGAGTCTGTCTTAATGCATCATCATGATTTTGCTGTCTTCCTCCTCCTAGCACTCATCTTTCTTGCTCACTTTCTTATTGGTATCCAGAGTCATAAGCAGGCGAGAAGAGGGAAGCCTTAAAATAATACAACAAATGTTATTCATGTCAGATAATTTAAGATCATTTTAGTAACCAACATTGGAAAAAAATACCGCCTTTCTTTTTGCAGTATCTTGAACATATCTGACTGTTTCCATGTGTGTCCCTCCCATTGTTCTTTACACTAAACCAGCTTTTCTCTGCCTGCAGACACTTTATTAAATACTTGTATAGACTCTTTTTCAAACCAGATATGCATGTATTCATGTGCATATAAGCAAGCAAACCAGAGAGGAACATTTAAACTTAATGTAAATCAAAGGTTATTTTAATTTTTATTTGATTGTAAATGGACTAGTATTGGACCATAGCACAATAAATCCAAGAAATTTTGCAAAAACTAGCTGATTCTTGAACGGGAAAATGTGGAGAAGCAAGGTCAGAACACCTCCAAATTTTCACTCTGCTCTCACAGGTATGTTTACAAAGACATTTGACCAGCTTCATTGTTCTGGGCTCTTTCTGAACATCTTTCTTAGACACAGTAGTGTGGAAGAGGAAGGATTGCTTCATGCTTCTTGCAAGCCATACTGTTATTCAAACCTATCAATGCTATAGTTGTTTTGGCGCTAGTGTCTATCCCAGGTTCAGTATGTGACTAGATATACTCCCTGATTCTTCTTTCTAGTATGCTCAGTAATTACCCATTTTATGAGGTGGTAGCAACAAAAAGAACTATAGAAATCCCTCCAATCCTTCTACAGTGCTTTAATATCCCTAGAGAAAAATCCACCCCCACTTGGGGAAGCAGGATTTGTAGTAAAGTGAAGATTGATGGTTTATTTCAATGTGTTATGATCAGAGCAGTTACAAAGTGCTTTTTTTGCTTTGATGCATCTTGAGTTGAATGTTTTCGTGCAGATAAGCCCTAGGGCATGCAGGATTTGGCCCTAGTGAGGATTTGAATGAATGCCAAGTAAAGATTAAGTTATTTTTCAATAAGTTTTGAGTTAAGTCGTAGTGAAAATTTATATTCTAGGAATCCCTACACATTTGAAGTTTACTGCTCTTTCATTTCTGCCAATGCAGGGTTGCATTTGTAAGAGCACTGCCAGAGGGCCAAGGAAGTGGTTTTTCCCCTGTATTCACCACCTGTGAGATCATATTTGGAGGCTTGGGTCCTGCTGTGGGATCCCAAGCACAAGATGCTGATGCACTCGAGTGAGTCCCAGAGAGGGCAAGCTATGTGGCTGGGGACCTAAAGTACTTAATGTACAAGCAGAGGCTGAGAGAGCTGGGTTTGTTAAGCCTGGAGCAGAGGCTACGGAGGCTGTCTTAGCGGCCTCATGGATGGTTCTGCAGAAAATAGCCTGTGGTTCTTCATGGAGGCACACAGATGAGCGGCGACAGACAGGTTACAGCAAGGGCAATTGTGTTTAGATAGGAGAAAATTCTCCACAGTGAGGGTGTTCAGATGCTGGAACAGAGGCCCAGACAAGTTGTGGATGATTGGTGATTTTCAAAATTGAACTGGACCAGATCCTGAACAACCTGATCTAAATTTGAAATTTTCTCTACTTTAAAACTGACCATAAAGTTGTACTAGGTGATCTCTAGAGGTTTTCTCCAGAATATATATTATTTTATAATTCTAGCTGAGCAATGCATGATAAAACATCTTTAGAAAGATTTTCCTTCTACCTGTCTGGTTCACATTGTGCTCCCACAAATGGTTGCATGATGGGGCAGTAAACTATGTCATAAGAAAAGATGGCCAGGATGGAAGGAGAGAAAAGTGGTAATCAAGGGAAGCCTCCTAAATAGGCTTTGATGCTGAACACATCAAAAGTGGGAGTGTGCCACCAGGCACTCCTGGTGTTTGTCCTCGACTTTTGCTTTATGCTGAACATGCTGTCTAATGCCATTGAGGGTTTGTGGCTTAATGGACACCATATGGGAATAAGAGATCAGGCAAAAATTGCCCTGTGCAATACTAATTGGTTAAATCTGGATAGCATCTAGGGACTGAGAGCTATATATGGGAAGTCAAGAATGGTATGATAAATCAGTACCAAGTACAGACACGAGGTGGATTGGTATCAAATGTCCGTTTCCTAGCTTTGGTGCAAAAAGTCAAAATCTTAATCTTGGCTTCTGATAAATGTTTCCTTGTCGTGATTCTGTCAATCAAATCAGTACCTACATCTTAATTAAAAGTGCAGCAATGTGTAATCCTATAGCCCTGTATTTGAAAGAAAGAGAAAAAATACTGCAGTAATATCATTTGAGAAGGCAAGAAAACACATGTGGAACACACATGTAGGTAAGTATGTGGAGAGGCTTATTAAGATTCTTGCAGAAATAAGGAAATAAATGAAAAAAAAAAAAAACTGTTGTAACTACTAAAAGCTAAAAAATCCCAATGTGAATCTTAATTTTTTTTTTTAAAGGTAATAAATTGAAGAGTGTCTGTTCAGCCTTTAGGTCATTCTTGGACTTTAATAAGCTAGAGTTCAACACAGGGCATGTGGTGTCTTCTTGTAAGTAATAATAGGACTCAATAAAAATCCTACACTGTGGCTCAAAATTGTAATTTCTCAACTATTATATTCCAGATGTCTTTACCAGTATGCCCATGAACACAGTCTACAACGAACTGATGCTTTTGTCTGTTGTGGTAAGAAATGTTTACATCTGGACAAAAGTCTGCTGCACCTTCTGGAGGAAAGCAGAATTTCTCCTAGGTTGTGGCCTTATTTGGGAGGACTTCCCCATTTTTCTCATCCATCTCTCATCTTCACGGTTAAAGAAAGGTCAGAACAAGAGCATGGCTCACAAGAACAGATGAAGTAGCCATTTCCAGAGGTTTTTTTTCTTTTTTTTTTTTCAGACCAAAACCAGAATACTGGGAGTGGCAGGCCTGGTAGCATTTCACTTTGGAGTAGAGTAGCTACTTTGTTGTGCTAGAACACTGAGGAAAAACTGCTGTAGACTTGGTAACACTTCTGAAGATCATCTGTGGTTTGGGGATGTGATGCTGTCCCTAAAATTAGCACTACAAATTGTGATACTTAAAATAGTTAAACCTTAGCAAAAGGACAGATGAAAAATGCAATTAAATGCCAGTTATTTATCCTCATGTGCTAGCAAAGGTAGATAATTTCTTATTCCTCCCCCAAACCAGAAGGGAAGAGAACAAGCAATTAAAACCAGGAGTGAGTGAACGTCAGAGTACAATAAGTATGCATTCTCCTCTGTTATGGCTTCTGCTTGTAACCCTTTGTACGTGCGCAATGTGACCATCATGAGGCTAGTATAGTAACTGTCTGCTGGCAGTGAGCTTAAAGTAACTTGAACTTTTGAGAAGGGTTTTCCAAGGTACAAATGCAGGTTGGTTGGCTGAAAGACAAGGTAATGTCAGTAACTAGTAGGTTACAGGATCTAAATACAATTTTGGCTTTGGCTTTTTTAGTTTTGCTTCCACTAGTCCATCCTGTGGACTATTTGGTTAAACGCATTCCTCTGATGTGCTTCTACATATCTTTCTTATTAGTCTGTCTTGTTTATTAGATAGGAAACACCAAAGATTTTCTCACAGTGTGTATGTGTCAGGAACAGTCTGAATAGAGGCTCTCGTAAGCATGATTACATACAGAATGATACGTAATGGGACCAGTTCCAGTTATGACTCTTTGTTGCCCTTTTCCTCTTTCAGATTTCCATGTTAACTAAGCCATCACATTCTTCTTAGGTAAAACTGGAATAGCAATGCTGGCTTCCTTTCACATTCCTAAAAAAAATTGTGACTAAAAATACTACATAAAAACAAGTTTTATATTATCCTAGCTTCCTGGATAGACAAAGAGGAGAAAAATGAAGAATTTGAGCTTTGATCTATTTTGGGGAAATACCTGGTTTCCATATCTTGACAGGTTATGGATTTTTTTTTTTTTTTATCCTAATTTTCTTTGGATTCCTATTTTGGCTAATCATTCCCAAGTCTGGACTGAACCTGAACACAGATTTTGGTACTCGGTGTCTAAGGGGTGTGAGCAATTTCAACTATTTTAGAAGAAATCTTCCAGAAGGGTCATTTGACTCCTACTGGATGAGAGAAATGCACTTTTTATCAAGAGTGCTTATAAGCACAGCTTCCCTCTTCCAATAACAGTTGCCCAGGAGATTAGTTATTAATGGTATCCAAATCATACTCTGTTCAGTGAAAACACTAGAAGGGTCTGTGTCTGGCATTAGAAATTGTCAGTTTGAAGAGTGAGGGAACTACATATGATAAATTGATATCTCCTGCATTTGGAAATATTATTCCATGAAAATCACTTGGGGAAGAAAGAAGTGAAAGTCAGTTTGTTTGCTAGTCACTTCAACAAAGCAATGGTCATTCTTATTTTGGCATGTTGAGAATTTCTGCTTGATTTTTGGAAGTCATTTGAGAGGGGCCAGGGACATGACTGCATTTGTGAAAGGTTGATTCTCAGCTTAAAGCACACCCAAATCACTTACGTTTTCACTTTGTTTACCCAAGTGCATTCTTGTTTAATTTTGGTAAAATTTACAAATAAATATTATACTCTAGGAAGTACAAAACTAATAAGGAAAAAATATTTCCTAAGCAACACCAATACAAAGTATTGATAGCACTGACACTGTTATGACTGTAAAACTATATCCAACTTCACAACCCTCCAAACTACACAACAGGATTTTGTGCTACTGTAGGAGTTGTAGTGGGTTAATATAATTAATTCTTGGTTATCCACCTCAATATCTTTCAAATACTCAGATGAAATAGAGCTCTGTTTCTCCTTACTACTTATTTTTCTTTCTAAAGCTTCCGTCCAAAACAGATTACTATTTTGCTAATGTTTGCTCTTTCTTCTGAATTTTTCCATAATCCCAGTCCATGTGGAGTTGCTGTAGCTACAGTGCCACACTACTTGCAAGTCTGAGAGATGTTTGCACACATAATATTCAGATCTGGAAGTTAACAAAATGGTTCTGGACAGCTACTTCCTTTTGTCTTTGTCCACTGCTTTTGTAGATGAGTAATTACATACTATCGTTTATTCTTTGAAAATGCACTTCTGAAGAGCAGCATTTTTCCTGTGCTTTGCCAGTATTTGTGGAGTATGCCCTCTTCTAATTGTGTTCAAGAAGTTCCATTTAAATACAGAAGCATTTGCAAAATGAACTTGAATTTTGCAAGACATTACGTAAATAAAAGATATTTAAAGATATTTAAAAGATCGATGTTTCTGATCCCTAAAATGCTGAGGTAGCCTCACAGATGGAGAGGTGCACAGAGTCTTATGGTGGAAGGGTATTACTTCCAGATGGTGATTTTGGGAAAGGCATTGCCCGTTTCACAGCCTTAGTTTGTTGTTGGTGAAACAGAAATTATACTGATTTCCGTGAATTGCTTTGAGAACTGTGGATAAATTATGGCATGTAAGAATGAGGTAATAGTGTTCTCCTAGCCTGTGTGGTGGAATCTCTGCAGTCCTCAAGGAAGCTAAATATGTTCTTTTCTGGCAACTTTTCAAAAGTAAACGGCCATTTCTACTTTGTATATTTTGGTCTGCTAGGAAAGGTTTTTAAACATTAAGTCCTGAAAGGTGCCATTGTTTCCAATGAATTTTATGATTAGCACTGAGTATTTTGAGGGTAAGGTGTGCCACAAAAACTAATGAGCAAAACCTTGAGGATTGGATAATATGACTGTAATTGTAGATAATTGCCCTTAGTAGAAAAGTGGAATATAGTCATCACCATTGTCCTGTTCTAGAGACTACTCTCAAATGGTCCCAAAACTGTATGTTAATGAAAAACTTTTAATTAAATATTGATTATAAGGGTAATTTTAGTATTTAACATTGTCTCGCTGTTCTTCAGTTTTGCATTTAAACCTTCAGGAATTACTGCAAAAGTTGGATTTTCAAGAAAAGTCACACATTTTTCATTAATTTCCTTAGATGAAAAGGATGTGGAAGCAATGCAGATAGTAACTTTGGCATACCAAAGTTTTGTTATATAAAATCAAGGCTTAGAAGGCTTGTTTTGTTTTTATGCAAGCTATTTTAATCGAATGTGTGAGGTTTTGTGTAACAACATAAGAAAGTAACTCACACAAGCATTTGAATAGTTCTGCAGATACTCATGAATTAACCTCTAAATCAATTAAGTTCAAATCGGATCACTCAAGACCACAAATTATTCCCATATGAGAACTTCTCTGTGAGTACGAAAAATAAATCTACATAATCAAATCCAGGATTGCCACTGGCTTGCAGTGGTGGTGTCAGAGGAAAGGGACGATAGAGTACACAAATTAAACTATATTCACATGAACTGTTCTTTTGAATGACACACTTCACAACAGCACAGACATCCTGCAGCACTTCTGCTATTGCTGCAACAGAGAGGAAGTTTTGTCCTCAGTGAGGCATCTCTCACAAGAACTTCGTTTAACTCTGTTAGAGGATTAGGCAAAATCCTTGCAAGAAAGAAATGCCAGAATGCAGATGCATTCCCTGAAGAAACATATAGACCGAGACTGCCAAGACATAGATAGCCAAACAGTGAAAGTGTCATGTCCTATTTATGGGCAATTACAAGAGTGAGTTCTATGGCTAACTGCTGCTTCAACAGCACTACAGAAAAACCATCTATCTTGGATATGTTTTTTTTGACAGTGCCACTCAACCATAATCTTCCTCCTCTATGTTGACTGAGCTGCCATCTTCTGTGAAATTGTAAATGAAAGAAAAATGATTTTGTTATAGCTTTGAGATGCAGTTACTATTTGTAAGAAGGAAGGACTGCATAAAAATCTATTTAGTTAGGTAGTACATGCAAATCTTACATTAATTTGCCACATCTTGGAATTCCAAGCATTTTAACTGACTTTCTATAGAAGCCAGACTTTTGCCTTTTAGATAAATGGTCTAAGTGTTTGAACCTTTCAGAATTCTGCTGCTTACAACCACATCTGACAGGTGGCTGAATGAGTTAATAATCTTAGGTACACTTAAATGCCAAGACGTTTGGGATAAGCAGGTTGTCAGGAAATGGAAAGATCATTCACAAGTTTGCCTTTCATGCCTCTAGATCCCATCCACCAATTCCTGTAACCATTCAAGGCAGCCTGTGTGTTTCTACCAAAATCCTCTGAAGAAGCAGTTGTTTTTTTTAGGGAGAAAAAAGGACAGAATTGTTATAGATATGTGAGGATTAAATAGAAAAACTGTGTACAGCTCTTTTTAAAAGTTTATCAAAAAGTACAAATCCATAAGATGTCAGGCTTCTTTAGTTCTTTTTTCGTACAATTAATGGTTCAGTGTTCATATTGCTGTAATACATAAACTTTGAGTGATATCCCTAAGGATTTTCTCCCCACATTAACTATATGTAAGGCATTTCTGAGGGATGTTTAGCCTGTGTTTGAACAAGGTCTGTCTTTGCTTGTTTAGAAGTAGGGATGATACAGCAGTGTGGAGAGTTAGAATTATTTTTGTCTGTATAGTTTAGAAAAAAATGTTTTGTATTTGAGAAGTTGGAACAGTTACTGGTTACTAATACTATTCCTATGATGTTGGTAACAGAAAACATGAACAAAAAATATGAATAATCTCCTTCTAATGGGTCTACGTCTACAACAGTAGATTATTTAAAAACACACTTCAAGTCCCGACACCGTATCAAGTGAGGCTCCTCAGCAAGATGATTCTTTAATTATAGTGGATTAAGCTAATATGAATGCTGTATAAAATGTGAAGCAGTGTGAGGAGGATGGTAAGGATCTTTGAAGTAGAAAAAATATTTTAAGAAGAGCCTTTGGTGGATGCAGACAAATTAATAAGTATTCATGCTTGACAGAAGAATGAAAAATCTCCAGTGGAATTTTTCAAGAAAGTTATGTTGTGATGTTTTGTACAGTGTTCATATTGCTTTTAAGTGGAAAATCAATCTTGATAAACATCTTACGGCTGTTTTTCCATAAATGAAATCTGCAAACAGTGAAATCTGAAGTAGGAGAAACAGATGAAGCACAAAAACTAGTGTGAGAACTACTTTTAGTAGAAACAGAAGAAAACTTGAAAAAGAGAGGTTGACTAACTCAGGAATTTTCTGGACTGCTAACATTCCAATTCTCACTGTTAGACAACCCCTCTATAAAGCACTATTAAAAATATGTTTTGTTTTTTTTTTAAAAAAAAGTCATGCCTTATTCAGCCCAGATGACAAAAACACACGTATCAAGAATGCTGGCAGCTGTTTTGCAATAAAGCTGTTGAAAGATTTTGCTGAACTTACTCTTCCTGCAGTAGAGGTAACAGATGCTAGAGGCCTCTCTGTTCCAGATACTATAGCTAGGGCATGATTTTCTTTAGTATTATTTCTTGAAATTAGGAAAGGGGAGATTGGAACTTAAGTTTCTTCCAGTAGACAGTGTTTGTTTTGAAATTGATATTTTTTGCAGTGAGGCAGGCATGGTAGAAGCAGTTTGGAAACAGGCAGTTTTGAAAAAAAATTACTGATAGTGCTGCGTATGTGGAAAAAAGGGCTTTAAGCACTATTTATGGAGACAACATATGTGACTGGCAAATGATGTTTATTGAGTTTGCTCTGTGATGTGTAGGAGAAGACGTTTGCAACATCAACAAAATAGTTGTTGCAGGAAAATGCTCTCCTCTGGAATCTTTTGCTTGGGTGGCATAGTTTTATGAGTGTCTTAAGATAGAGGGCCCAGTGCTCCCAGTGTCATCTTCACAAGTAACTACGTATTGGAACCGTTGGCCTAATGCTATGTTGTATGCTGCCCTTGTGAACTCATGCAAGAAGGTTATACACAAAGCTGTAGTTTGGGTTGGATTGGGCAGCTAGGATGTGCATTTTATTACTGGTGCTACTAACAAGAGGTTGCAATATTGAGACGTTTCTAAACATGTTGACATAGTGAACCCTACATACATTAGTTTACTTTCTGAGACTCTTTTTCCCCAAGATTCTTGCATGGAATGTACATTGCCAGTGAGCTGATAATCAAATTGTCCCTTGCTTAGTTTTCTTTAGGCTTCTACTTAATACTACCATTCCTGAATTTACATAACAGTAATGACACATCAGCTTTCATTTTAAAATGTTTCTAAGCCTTCTGGTTGAAAGGGGGTAGGGGCAGGGAGGGAGTTCCAGGGAGACTGGAACAAACAAACCAGAGCAATAACAAGATTGTTTTGAGACAAACAATATGGACCTGAACATGCAGCCAGCCCGAACCAAAGGGAACAGCTACGCAGGCCTCCTATATGCCTCAGTTCTGCTCTGAATCACCCCCAGAACCAACTGCTTAGTTTGTGTGCATGCTAATCCAGGTACGGTATAGGAGTGCTTTGTTTTTGTTTTTGTTGTTGTTGTTGTTGTTTTGTTTTGTTTGTTTGTTTGTTTTTTAAAACAACAACAACAACAAAAACTGCTAGTTAATGGGTGACTAGGTCTTTGAAAATGTCCAAAGAAGAGCAGTGACAGCTCCACTGAAAGGCATTGATCTTTCACATGTTCTCTGACATGACCAGAGCACTTACAAGCAAAATTGCTTTTTGGAGAGAAACATGGCTAAGGCCTGTAGGGGTCTTAATAGGGGACCTTGCCTTTGGTCTTGCTCTTGTGGCAATGTATGCAATGAGCCTAAATAATTTGCCAATAATTTGCTATAATGAGATAGCAGAATCAGAATTATGGTTTTGGAGTTATTGAACTCTAATGCAGGATTTCCTCTCCTTAAGCTTTCTTTTTCTTCTGTGTTCCCCCAAATACAGAGCTAAATCATCCAATCTCTTTGGAACTCTGCTTAAAAAAAAAAATCTTAATCAAAGACAAAACTCAGGGTCTGGCACATGTGTTTTGAATGTTTTAATTCATGAGCAGCTTTGTATAAAGAAAGGTTTTACATTCAAGAATTCAAAGGCTTAGATTCAATCTGGTACTTAATTGCAGTGTCTTAAAAACACAGCACAACATGACCCTTAGCTGACCCATGACTGTCCAAACTGGCACCAAGAAGAGCTATAAACTGGCTTCATTCCTGTGAAACTAATGGAATACACTTCTGTGATAGACACAACGAAAGAATGTTAAAATAAAGTTTTTTTAAAAAATCCCTTTTGGGAACTGCATCTTAACAGTATCAGAATTGAATTAATACATGCACAGTCCCAGGAATTTTCTTCTAAAAGAGCATCTCAGCTTTAGTTTTAACACCTGCTTTACGCTGCTTATGTATTTCACTTGATCCCCTTGGAGAACGTTGGCTGAGGACTGGATTTTTGTTTTCTTCAGGGATTCTTATTACTCAGGAGAGACTGGGTACCAGTTGCCTATGAGCAATATATTCAGGGCTCTGTCATTACTAACTTTGCCTTTATTAGTAGCCCAAAACTTTTTAAACTTGGGTTTATAGGATAATTTTGGCTGGAGGGAACCTCAAACAGTTTAATGTACCTACTTGTGTGTTTACATTTGTTAGTTCATATGAATTAGAAATGCTGATTCCTTACCTACAAAATCCAGTGCAGGCCGATATAAATTTTGGCCATCCATTGTGCATGAACTGTTTTATTTCTGGCAGATAAAAAGGTGCTGCAAACAGATCTTGATCTTGTGTTCTAAGGGGATTTGCCAAAAGAATACTGGGAAGGAATGAACAAAAGTGAGAGAGAAACGTTATTTATTCCAGTTTAGAACAAATAGAAATGTTATCTTTGAAGGGGACCTCTGTTGCAGCTATGATGAACTATGATCTAGTGCAGAAAAAAGTTCTTCTGTGGGATTTGGGATTAAATTCTAAAATGGATCTGGCATCTTCACAAATTGAGTTTTCTTTATCAGCACAAGCTGTTTTCTCTAATGAATGTGTTAATGAATTAGATGTTTGACTGTCTTTGTATGCCTTTGTGCTTTTGCAATGGGAAAACTAATTCCGAATGGAAAAGAGCATAGCCTCTCCTTAGATGTGCTAAATACAGATGTCACCTTGTACCATAACAAGCTGCCTCATCACACAAGCAGAATAATGCTACCTAAATTATCATTACTGTTCTCAAGCTATTTTCCTGTCACATATTTTATATTTAGTCAATGTTCAAGTGCTGATCCCATTTAGGCTAGGTCTTCACTAGCTAGCATATCCCCATGCTGACATGACTGCATTGGCAAAACCCGTGATCTAGACACAACTGTAATTATAAAAAAGAAAAAAAAAAAAAAGAAAGCTTTTTGCATATTGTGCTAGTATTGTTTGAAGAGATTGTGTAACTACACTTGCAGGGGAAATTCCTGTTCTAAGGATATCCTTTGTCTTCCTTAGGGAGTTTGCCAGAATAGCTACAACCACGAGGTTTCTGTAGAAAGAGTCTTTGACACCTGGAGGTGATATCTGCCAACTCCTATTAGGAAGATGAAGATGGTACTTCTCCCAGCTGTCAAACCTTTCCCTCTTTAGGGAGCTACCTATCTAATGGAGAGCTGGCGTTAGTGGGCCAGTTACTCAGTTGCCTCAGGCTCAGCTTGTGTATTCATGTAAACTTGGTTTGGTTGCGAGGTAATACATGTGGCTGTTGCTGCCCCATGAGCTCATGTTTGCTTCTGTTGGCTTGCTCCAGTGTGCCAAATTACAACAGCATGAATTTCAAGTCCATCTAGAGAGATCCTCAGTAACACATCTCAGCTAGATTGGTAGATGACAAGTAGCTATTAAGTTTGGTAGCCAGATCAGGTCAGCAGTGGGCAAATGTATCCTCCTCCTCTGTTGATGTGTTTGCCAAGGCTGTTGTACCAAAAGTACACATGATTTTGAGATACTTTGCCTTTAAATTCACACTTAACTGCTTGTGACTTGGATCATACTCCGAGAAACAATTTTGACAGAAATGAATAGTTAACAAATGTGATTTGTTGTCCAGTGGAAATCCATTATTACAAGCAAAAAGGAAACCTCTTTTCTCAGATGTTTCATTTCATTTTTTAACTTACTGGCCCTTTATTGTCTAAATGACCTTGTCCATATAGAATTTTCAAACATTCATAGGAAAAAATGGTGTTTGAATGTCAAAGAGGTTGTAATCAACTTATTGTTAAAGGGACAGAACTTCAGTTCTTGCAAGTCAGTACAATTTCATTTATGTTGACAGAGACATCTACAGAGAGTTTGGGTCAAGGTAGCCAGTTACTGATGATCGAATGATAGCACAAGGTTAAAAAAAAAAAAAAAAATTAGATACCTTTAAAAAAAAAAAAAAAAGCAAAGGTGCAGAAGGACTTTTTGGATCGGTTTACATATTAACCTAATTTCTAAAAATTGTGCATACAGGACAGTGACTAGTGACCAGGTCTGTTTTAAGATTGATAGGGAGCATATTAAAATAAAACGAGAACTATGGGGGGTGGGAGGAGGGTGTTCAACATGGATACTACTTCAGGCAATGTGGATGCTGTGACTTTTGGCTAAAGCTCAGTAAAAGCCCAAGAATTCAGTGAGGTATTTCTCATGGCAGGACTTGAACATCATCCCAAAACTTTTTTGAGGTTCAGCTACACTATCAGCATGGGTCACTCGGTTACAGAGATAACTTTGGAGTGCAAATCAAGGTACACAGGTCTTCCAAAGCACTTCTGAATATCTTGGAAGTAGAAATACTTCTAAAAATTTGCTTTTGAATGAAGTTTGGCAAGGTACCACTGCAAGGTAAACAGAAAGCTCAATATGCTTTATTTAACTTGCTTAAAGTATTGTAAGTCTCTCAGTCCTGACATTTCTTTGTACTATAAAGCTCTCCAGGTTATCTTTTTCTTTGCAAAACTCCAGTAGTGAAACCAGGGATTATTTCCAGTCTCATCTGTTCACAATTTTGCTAGATTTCTATTCCAATGGATATCAAGTCATGGATTTAAAGATTTAATGTTCATGTGGCTGGAATTTGTTCCTTTTCTAACAATAACTTTTCGTCACATTTTTGTCTTACTCTTGTTAGCCTGCATTTTACTTGTATACGATGCACAATTTTGTCATGTTAAATCACCTTGAACCAAATTTTCATGATTGCTCTCTGCAGTCTTTCACATCAGTGTTTCTTTTTTTTTTTGCCTAGCTGTTCTGAAAACCAGCTCCTAACAGCAATATCTTGCGTATATGTGAAAGGTGCTAGATCCTGCCAGTAGAAACATCTTCCAGGCTCAAGTGCTGGGTATCAAGAAGTATTCCGGGTGGATCTGTTTTGGTCATTATGGAGACATTACATGCACTGTAATAACATATTTGCATTCTTTTCTTGTAGCAAAAGAAATTCTTACGAACTCCTTTTATTCAGCTGTGTTTTGTGAGGGAGAAAGGCTTAGATGTCAAACTTCGGGGTTTTAAAACCATCAAAAGCATTTCATTCAGTCTTTGCTGGCACATCATGCCAGCAGTTTTGGTTTTTATTATGGAGAAAAAACAATTCCATTCTGCTGTATTTAATGAATAGTTGGAGGATATAGTAAATTACATTTAGCACATTCATAAAGCAGATGAGGAATGATTTAAGCTGTCACAGTTTAGCCAAGAGAAAATTATTTCTGCCTGCATGACAAAATAACCCTTAACATGTACCACCTTCTCCCACCCACATATCTGATAAACTTCAGTGGGTTACAAACAGCCCTTACTAAGGGTGAGGATAGGGAAATGAATAAACCAAGGGCGTACTTTAATTTGTCTAGATTTATTAATAAAAATTAAGTCACTTTCCTGGTGAAGTCAACTAAAAATCAGTTTCCTTTCCTCCTACCTGCCTTATTTGGTCATCCCTGTATTAACTTAACAGGAGAAGGATCTCCTGAAGACCTTTGCTTCCATGTTTTACAATCATTGTATAATCTTTGGGAAGATTAGAAGCAGAAGAGTAGTATCCCCAAAAGCCAGCAGAGCGAGCAAGGAACCATTTACTCTGATGTCCAGGAAACGTGAACTCTGCTCGGGGAATAGTCACCTAACTCTGCAGGAAAGCACTTCCTTCCACACTCACAGCTTCGACCCTTCTCTGACTCTGACACCACAGTCAGAGGCACAGCCAAGGAGTAAGAAGTGGAGGTGGTGATGGAGACCGCTGTCTCCATGGCACTTAACCATTCTTACTGACGTGTTTAACTCGAATGGGCTTTGCTGAAACGTGAGCCCCATGCTTGTTCTTTCTGCTAGAGGGACTTAGGAAACAATATGCTGCTTTCCTCCGCCACAGACCTTTGCATTTGATGACTGTGTTTACCTCCCCCCTCTTCCTTCTCTTTTGTAACAAAAACTTACAAAAAAAAAAAAAAAAAAAACCCTCTTCCTTTTACATTGTTTTCTAGACCTTTGATCATTTATCGTTCTTATTGCTATTAACAACTGAAAATTGCACTTTTATTAATGGGAACTAGAATGAGAGCTATGCCACTGGCAGAATTAGAACGGTTACATAGAAATAGTTGTACATGGAATAGAATAAGAACTGGAACTAATTTATTGTTACAGAACTACACAGTAGTGTCCTCAAAACAATATCCCAGAAGAATAGTTCTGTAGTATGCCTAACTATGCTAATGTTACATGTGAAAACACATTTATTTCTAACTTCGGCAAATAATCATTTGATGACATATCACATGTTAAAGATTCTCTTAAAACATTCATCAGTTGTATATTAAATTAATTTTGTGTGTAATTTTTAAAGAACTGAATTTCAAATTAGCCTAACATACATACCATTAAAAATAGGTAGACTGAGTCCCTGAGACATGAGGAATGTTAGTGGTGAAATTTTCCATAAACATATGGAAAATAAGGTAATAATCTTGTGGCCATTAACTGTTCTCAGACAGAATAATGGTAGTTCCACTCCGGAACCCAGCACATAGTGTTTGGCTATTGGCTGCATTTTATAGATTCATTTGGATATATGTACAGCAAACTTTGAGTTCAGCCTCTTCCCGGTTTGGTATAACAGTTATTTCTCATGTTCTTCTTTTGCCGTGTTCAGGATGGATTGATTTTTACATGAACTGCTACTGGTACATTGGCACAATCTTTTCAGCTACTGTTGAGAGTCCCAGAACCAAACTATTTGAAAGCAATATTCACAAAGTAAAATGTTGGCTTATCCTCTCTTGGGGAGGGTGGGGGGTGGCGCGGCAGCAATAAGACCTGTAGTGCACTGCTCAAGGGCTAATAATCTACCTGCATGCCAAAGAAAAACAATTGATTTTTTTTCTGTGAAAGTTTAAAACAGAGTGAAAGCACGTGTAACTGAGGAAGGTGTGAATCCATCTTTAAATGTAACATTCAAATTAATTAACATAGGGTTTGATTCAGAGAAAAAAACGATAATGACTGAAGCTGAAGTCAGTTAACACTGTTGGCAAAAAGCAAACTCACGATGTCTCTATATGCAAGTAAGGCCAGATGGGGGTTACGTTTACAGTAAAGGGGACAAAAAATTGAAATGTAATTTTTTATGCATAATTTTAACCACAAATTTCTTTATGTTTCCATACTCAATTCTCAGACTTTTAGGAGAACCATCAATCTGTTTTGAAGAAGGCAAGTTTTTACATTCAGGAAAAGAAAAAAATCCAGTTAGTGGTTATAAATGAGTATTAAGCATTCTTCTTAACAAAGCCTGATTACTGGGGGGGGAGGGCTATATAGTTCCTTTAAAAAATTATGTGAAAATTATATGCGAAGTTTCCATACAATAAATAGTCTATTTTCTATAAATGTACAAAATCATTTGTACAGCAAGTAAGACACTGATACAAATGCAATAACTGAAATATATATTTACTTTCATAACTATAATAATTTATTTATGAAATATATCCATATATATATATAAAATATATAATATATATTTTGGCAAAGACCTCCCTTTCTTGTTTCAAACAAAGTCTATTACCACTGTTTTAAGTCTATATAACCATTTTTACTGCTAAGTTCTTTTCATTTTGCAGTTTTTGTTTTAGTCTCCATCTTCCAATAATATATAATTTATCATCATCTGGTTACAGTTTAACCTATGCAACCTGGGGAAAGTCTGCATGAAGTTCAGTAAACCAAAAAAGACCTATAATGTCACAAGTAAGGGATTTCGTCTCTCCCTTTTTAAATTATATTATTGAACAGGATGTGCAAAAGTTACTTTTTTTATCTAGCTTACTCTTGCATCCTCCTATCAAAAAAAAAAGTCCGTAATTTCTGAAGAAATATTTTTATGTTGAAAAATATCCAGGGGTGGATATAATCTTGTTTCCAAGTTGTTCAGTGATGTTTCAATGAAGAGATCAAAATGTAATTTAAAGTACTAGGAAGGATGAACCTATGTACTATGGATGATAACATATGTTAGGGGCTTTGAACAGCAAATGATCTAGTACAGTAAATTCCTTTGTGTGAAGTTCCATTTGAAGTTCCACAGTCCTGCCCTTTCAGCGCTAGGAAATTATTTGGGATGAATTATTGGAGTATTGGAGTTCATCAACTACAGTGTATGTCTAAAGAATCACTGTAAATGTTTTTGAATGGAACTTTGTGCAGGAATAATTTGTGCATAAATTCTGTAATCTATTGAATACTCAATGTATACTCTTAACTTGCTATAGTTTATAGAAATGTTTATATTAGCCATTCATATTTATTCTGCATAGATACTGTTATTTAAACATCTGCCACAAGGTTACAATATGATGATTCAGGCTTGCATACATTAACAAGAGAAATATTTTGCATCTGTTTATTCTTATTGAGAACTCATGTATAGGCAATCTCTCCCTAACTCATCATGTTGCCCAGTTACAATTGCCCACATAAAACTGGATGGATTCTTCAGACACATAGCAAGCAGTAAGTGAAACAGTATGTTTCTATTGTGCTTTTAAAAATCAGGTAGAAAAATGTTTCCTGAAACTGCGTTGCTGAAGTTTGGATCCGTCTTTGAATTTTTCTTCAATATTGATACATTCCCTGCCAGGTTATGTGATAAAGATTATCCTTTACTGAGACTCTCACAAGGGAAGCATGGGAGAAAGCTTCTTCATACAGGTCCACACGCCCTCAGAATGGCATTGATGAAATGAAAGTGTTGCATGCTGCTGAATTCTCCACTGGCATCAGACTGAAGCATCAATTTTGTCCATCTCAGGGGAGAGTTGTAGTTTAAGTTCTTGCTTCTGAGCTTCAGCAAACAAATGTTAAAGCTAAACAAACAAACAGACAAAGCCTGCTCGATTAGACAGAGCTAACTCCCCACGACCTGATAGAACTATGGTTCATCTCCTTGATTATATACACACATCTCCTTGATGCATTATACACACAGAGTAAATGCTACCCAGATGCCTAATTAGCTCTGATTAAATAATCATGGCAAAAAAAAATCATATTGGGTGCTTCTCTCCATACTAAAATTTGGGGGTAATGAGGTGATTTTTATTTCTTTATTTTTAAAAGTTTTGTAGTCCTAATGGCTGTTTCATTTCACCCAGAACTACAAGTATTTGCTTGTACTGACATCATTTCACATTTCTTATGTAGCAGTAGTATTAAGGGTTGATTTGGAACTGGAAATTTTGAAACTGGCTACAAGGCTACAGTATCCTCTTTATATCTGACAGTAGATTTACTTTTCCCTCCAAATATTTTTCCACAAAGTTTGTTCTGTTTCTATACCGTGACAATTTAAGTTTTACTGAAGTAGTGCACTGTTACATGTAGCTTAAGTTGTTGCAGTAGTAATTGAGTAAAAAGATGATAGACAGGAACAGCTCTTGGACGGTAAAAAAAAAAAAAAAGTGTAGGACCGTTTCCAAAATATGTTGGCTTATAGCCAGAGCATGTGATTTCTGAAAGAGCTAGATCAGCATGAGGAAGGCTATAGTAATTCTGTGTATAATAAAGGTTATTTAAAAAATAAAAATAAAAACAAAACTTCATGAGCCAAATTGTGCCCTTATTTAGCAAGACGAGATAATATTCATTTGAAAGAATTCAGGTTTATCAAAATACAAAGAAAATTTGTGGAAAAATAATATTTCTATTCAACAGTAATAAACAGACCATGAAGACCCGAGCCATACCTGACTGTTAAGAATCCTCCAAACTCTCTCTGCTACTGAATGAAAGTGTTCTCCTCCCTGCCTTGGTCTTTCTCCTCTGTTGTTTTCACTGATCCATGATTTCTGGGGAAGAGAGATTTGCTAAATTTCTCAGTGTTCTCATCACTTACCCTTACAGAGCTATTCATAAAGTGACAATATCATACTTGTCTTCAGATAGATAAAGCTTTGC
The DNA here is from genome assembly GCA_013399115.1 of Anseranas semipalmata. Taxonomy (NCBI): domain Eukaryota; kingdom Metazoa; phylum Chordata; class Aves; order Anseriformes; family Anseranatidae; genus Anseranas; species Anseranas semipalmata. The sequence continues at coordinate 1,279,569 of VXAA01003467.1, forward strand.
ATTTTTCCATTCTAAAATAATGCAGTATTAAGCATGGCCTGAATTGTCCTGTTTATTATCCTAACTGGACAGCAGACCTGCTCTTTCAGAAGTCCCACATCATAAAAAGAAACACACACACAAAAATTCAAAGCACTTGTGTACTGAGGCTGGCTGGGCTGGAGTTAACTCTTTTCATAGCAGCCCATATGGTGCTGTGTGTTGGATTTGTGATTAAAAAAAAAAGTGTTGATATTGCGCCACTGTTTTGGTATTCCTGCCCAGTGCTTGCATGGCATCAAGGCTTTCCCTTTTTCCCGCTCTGTTCTTCCCACCCTCTGGAGTAAGCTGGGAAGGGCAAGAGATGGGGATGGGATGAAACCAGGACAGGTGACCTGAATTGGCCACAGGGATATTTCAAAACATCTAACACTGTCCTTGATAATAAAAACACTGGGTAGAGATGGAAGAAGGGGGGGTTGGCTTTTGTTTGGTGACTGGCTGGGCATTGGTCTGTATGCAGGAGATGGTGAGCGAAACCCATTGCATTGCTTGTTGGGTTTTGGTGTTTTTTCCCCCTCTTTCCTTCACCTGTTAAACTGTCTGTATCATGATGCATGAGTTTTCTCACTTTTGTTCTTGCCAATCTCTCCCTCGTCCCACTTGAGGGGGAAGTGAGCGAGTGGCTGTGTGGGTGCTTGGCTGCCAGCCAGGGTTAACCTACACAACTAGATATAAGAAGTGGATCTAAAACCAATACATCTGTTAATCAGTTTCATTTGATATATGCAATGATTAATTTACTTCCATGAAATAGTCAAATCATGTAGACAGTTTGCATTATTAAGAAAAGATGCTCACCTTCTTCTGTCTTGCATTCTCCTGCAAAACTGCATACACTGTTTGTCATGAGCATCCAAACAAGAACAGCGGGAAGAAGACGGGAAAATACTTTGATTCTGGCCTGTAGATCTTTTGCCTCTAAAATTGCCTCTGTAGTTAGACAGCCCATATGGCACAGTCCTCCTGTTGTGAGAATCACAAATATTGGATATTTTAGGAGCCAATTAAGATGTTGTTCTGTATTTTTATTCTGTTTTAGACAATAGACCTATTGATGCAAACCAAAAAACAACAGCACAAAAAACAAACCCTGTGCTTATGTAAAAAGTTCTCCCTATAACAGAGCACAACTTCTGCTCAGTCAGCTCAGGCTTTTATGAAGTTACAAAGTAGCTAAAAAACAGATCAAATGGCAGAACTAGTTGGCAGCTACACTGGCTATGTACAAAAATTTTGACTACCTAGCACCCATTACAAATACATCCCCAGGCTATTGCTTATTTTATTGTTTATTTCTTTATTGTGATGGTTACCCTCCAAAAATGCACAACATTTGTCGTGTCCAGTGCCATAGCTGGTATAAACTGACAAAGGAGCTGTGGTGATTTCCACCAGATAAGTGACATCATGTTGTTTTTGTCATCTTCTGATTTGCCATTAATTTCGTCATTGAGAAATGGAGAAAACTGTCAGCATGATTGGTTTACTATATCATGTTTAGGAACACACCCATGGAGTCACAAATGTGAGAATCAGCTAGATAATCTTTCTCATATGATCTCTCATAGAAAAGCATTAGTGTATACATATTCTCTACAGCAGCACACCAAAAATAGTAAGAGGTAATTCTCTTTATTTCCCTGAAGACCGGCATGCTTTGTTCATTTCTGGGTTATAGCCAATAGTATCAGAAAAGGGAATGCTTCATCACTGCTTGCTAGTATCCCAAAAATGTGTGGATAGTTTTGATGTATGTCATAAATTATTCTACAAGTTGTTAAAGAATCTCAATCAATAGAAGGTCTACGCCACATGGAACTGCTGGAGACCCACCAACGTTCCAGTGTACTCGAGGGCTGGGCTAAGCAACCCACAAATCCACAAATGCGAAATATCCAGAGTTCAAAAGTGAGAAAGAAGAGTGGAGGTGGAGGGGAGGGAAAAAAAAGAAGGGCAGGGGAGAGGAAGTAAGAGTGGTTATAGAAGGGTTACAGAACAAAGCCTGAATAAACAGTCTGGAACCACTAACTTCATGTACTTGGACTTCTTTCATTTGCTTTCATAAAAACATCATTAGGCTATTAATTGGAAAGCTGCAAGTTTTCCATTTTCCCACGCTCATGGTGGGCTGAAAGGTTTAGAAACATTTTTGTAATGTCTGCAATAATTTTTGATGTAACATCAGTATGGTTGATGCAAATCAGTTATTCAAACCTCTGCACTGCTAGTACATACTAGCTTGTAACAGTGCATCTCATCTTTCACAGCCTGAACCAGAGCACACCTATCATGTATAGATTTATCATAAAATCACAGATAGATACAAAATCACGGGCAGTATTTCTGTGTTAGAGACCACAAGATGGTCTTTCTCCAGCAGGTGCTGCTCTGCTTAACATCTCTGCAGAAACTGGTGTATGTTTTTACCACTTCATTCATTCTATGGCTATGCCTCAACACTGGAAAAGACCAAGAATATGCAAATTAGTCTTAAGACTTTAGGACATGATTTTGTCCCCACTTCTCAAACAGCCATTTGAGAAGCTATTTGTTGTCTTCAGGGTTAAGGGCAAGTCCCATTTTACAACTGAAGAGTATTAGTAATTCTATACTGTCATCTACTGTAAAGTAATGAATATAAATGGCTTATGTAGGTAACTTCTGTCATAAGTAATTGTTGTATAGTCATATTTTTAGATATATTAATGTTGTTTTTATGAAGTAATGGCTGGTATTTAGAGACAGGAACAGGAGAAAGTTCCTGTATTTCTAAGTGTGGTGAGCCCTCTGTGGAAACTGTCTGGGAGGATTCTGTTATTCAATTTCTTGCTCAGATTTAGGCTGGAATGAAAGAGGAATTTTGCTTGGTCTAACCAAACGTGAAACCCCTATTTAATGGCAGGTTGCAAAGGGATAAGGAAGCTTTACAGATTTTGCAGGTGTCATCCCACATTGTATTATGAAGACATAAAATACTGCAGTATTTTTATTGTCATTATTTGAAGTGGTTCCTCAAAAAGTCCACTTTTCCAACTTATGATACTATTTTTTCTTACTCTAATTATCTAAATGAGAATCTCTGTGGGACTGAGCTGCAGCTTGGCCTGTGTCAGAGGTTTTGCCTTCGCAGCTGGAGAGGCAAAAGAGCACATGTGTTTTATTCCTTAGTTGCTGCAGTTTGCAAATTAATGGACCAACTGCAATCATAATCAACTTCAATTTTATGTTAATATATCAGTAGGAGAACTATGGTGATAGAGGAATGGGCCCATTACCAGTCTGCTGTATTTCCTAAGAGACAGTAAATTCCAGCAAACTGGCAGGGGTGCACAATATAGTGTGATTACAAGTGATTAAAAGCATGAATCACAGCCCTAAGCAAAGGAGGAAACTGAAATTTTAGATACTGCTTCTGAGCTTTCTAATGAAGTGCCTTATGTTCTACGCAACTTGTAAGCATGATGCTTATAAGAGTATGCTTCATAGCTTAGAAAATGTATTCAAGAGCACTTAATTCTCAGTGGTCCAGAAATAAATGCAAATGCAACTACATTTTCAAGTGTAAGAATTTTAACTAGAATGCCCAAGCAAACATTTTTATGTGAGCTAATGTGCAGATTTGCCAATCAGAGATGGAAATTTAATAGTTCTCCCAATATGCCTGTCTTTTATTTCTAAGCCAAAAATTCAAAACTAAAACAGATAAACTTCAACAGCAACCCACAGTCTTTCCAACAGTATTCAGAAAGAGCTACAAAATATAGTCGGTGTTTTCTTGCCTGTCAGTTACTCTGATGCAACTCATAAATCACAACATGTAAGTGAATGTTAGTGTGTGCATGGTTATCATTCCAGCAGCTGAAAATGTTAGTATTTCAAGTTAGTTCATGCCTCTTTCTCAGTACTTCAGAAGTGAGAAGAGATGCCAGAGAGATTCAGTTGAACAAATATCAGAAGCATTTGCCTAGCAGCATGCTTAATCTTAGATTGGTACATGTGATTAATAAATGGCTGCTTGTGCAGCAAATTCTATGGTGCTGCAATGCTCAGGTTCAAAATGGCAGACGTAGAACCACAATTTCTATATGCTGAATGGGAATTATTGTCAACATTTAATTGTCACCAAGTATTTGCTTTGCTTCCCATTTCAGGTGAGGCATCTTCTTTAGTCAACGCTTGCTGACTTTAGCACACATGGGGCAGTTTATCTCCCCACAGTGAAGATGAGGGACAGCTGAACTAGGCAGAAGTAGGTCTGTTGGCTAGCTATCTGCTAGGTTTCTGGGGATCCTGAGCAACCAGTTTCCTTACACTGTGTTCTTTGTAGTTTATCACCAGGTCCCTGGCCAAAGTATTGGCTAAGAGCCATTTACAAACTTTTTGAAAACTTCTACTTAAGATCCACAGATCTGTAGAATTTTTTTAATGTTTACTTTACACAAGAAACATGGCCTGACTTTTAACTCAGTATGCTCCATCTCTTCCTTTCGGAGAACAAAATTCTCCTGAAGCAGTAAAATGGGTTTCCATATATTTAAGGACTAATGTGTACTGTATGACCTTTATGACTTTCTTCTCTAGAAAGAGAACAAGCAAGTCTATGCAATTCTGGATCAGCCTTTCCAAGGTACTTCTTTGAACGGGTATCTGTGCGGCAACATAGAAACTTGAGATTTAGGTGGAAACAACCCTGTCTGGAAGAGTTTAGTTACCAGTGTGATTACTGCAGCCATGGAGCGGGTGCATGAATGTTTGCATGTTCAGTTTTTTACCACTTTCCAAATTAAAGAAAGTCTGAGTTTAAAGAAAAAGTTTCTTCTGCCGTATAAACTATTTTGTTCTTTACTGCCCCTATTATAAGGCTATAGGTGGAAAAGAAGCTGCTAACCTAACTCTCCAGTGCCTGGAATTATTTCATGTGATGAAATTATGGATAGTCAGTGCACCAGATCTGTTACCCAAAGATAATCCCATGTATGACATAGAGTTGCAAAAAGCTAATCAAAGCACAGTGTGCTCTTGTCACTCGAAACATGCTTTTGATTTCTGTAATGGAAGGAACAGGCAGCAATCTTTAGGCCGGCCAGTGCTTCTCCTAGAATTTTAAAAGGCAAAAGTATAGATCTGCAAATCAGATATTCAGATGCTTAAATAACCTAGACCATTTCTGTACTTGTGCCCACAAAACATGAAAAAAAAAAAAGGTTCTGCCCCTAGAAGTCAGCTAGCTCTTGAAGTAAGTTTTTGTCACTAAATTAATAGAGATAGGCATTTGTTTGTTGAAAAAAGATAAGTACTGAGTAATAGTGAAACAGCCATTCTGAACCAGTGATACCAGTGCAGATTTCCCACAGAAAGAAGTGCCCATTGAATGACTATTGCCTTCAAGTATAATTGGGAAGTGTACAATTTGCCTATGTGCTGCTGTCCCTCATTTATGCTACAGTGAATGTTCAGAATTCAGGCAGCCAAATCCAATTGGTTTCTTTTAATTCTTATAACATGTGGCTGAGTTTCTCATGCTATGTTATAATTGACCTATGAGCTGCTATTATTTTCTACTTTCCCAGCCACTTAAACACAGTAGATACCTCCAGGGCACTTGAGAGTTTCAGCCAAAACAAAGGTATGAGGGGGTTGCAGCATTCATCTTAGATGCTGTGATTTCAGTATTCAGCAATATATTTTCTGGCAGGTATCCAGGCCAGAAAGGCTCCCAACAGTCTCCAGTGTTCTCAGACAATCTTAAAATGTATGAGATCCCTGTAAGGACCACTGAGAACCAGGAATATGGAAAGGAAGCAAAAATTAACATCCTCCAAGCAAACCAAAATGTCTCCAAAGTGAAAGACACTGGGGAAAATAATAGATATTTCTATGTACAATTTCACATAAAGCTACTGCAGTAATACTCTAACTCTGCAGACGAAGAGATCATTGGCTGCTCTGAAAGTTCATTCCAACTGTCTGCAACAGGCATAATTTTTTTTAACTGTGAGTAGTTCACAATAGGAGTTCCTCCCAGGTTATCCCTTCCTCCTCATCATCATCATTTGAGAAGTAAAACACCATGGGAATGGTCTTCAAAAAAGTCCCTGACTTCTTGGTCTTCTGTCATTCTATCCACAGGCTCCATTCAGAGAAATTGTACTTTTTCTGGGTAGCTTTTTGCAGATAAAATTATTTTCAGATGAGAGAAACAAGTTTTTACGCTCTATAGCCACGCCTTTATTTCCCACATCCTCCATTTAGTAGTAGTCAGTGTTCGTGTTTATCTAAATAGGCTACTGTTGTCCATAAAAGATGTAGCTCCAAGATCTTGCTGGATTTGGTTTTACATTCACTATTGGTTTTTGTTTGTTTGTTTGTTTTTCCAATCCTATTCTTTAATTAATACTTGCTAATTTGTGAGGACCCCGAATTAGTTAATTAGTTCTAGCTAACTTAGGCAATAAGCCAAAGACTGCACATATCTACTTCACCCAGTCTCACTGATCAGATGAGTTCTTTGATTTACCTCCCACTGAGACTTCATGGTACCCAAGTAAGTACTGTGAGAGAATCTGAAGGCTGCAATAAGGCTCCGTGGTTTGATGGTGGACCTGGCAGTGCTAGGTTAAAGGTTGGACTAGCTGATCTTACAGGTCTTTACCAACCAAAATGAGTCTATGATAAGGCAGATTATTAAAAAAGTCTTAAGAATGTAAATTTTAATTTTATTCTTATCTTGTAGCTGTCAAAAGGGTGATACATGTTTCCTGTATCAAATATGATCAGAAAAAAATCTGAGTTGAGTGAAACCTGGGTACATTTCTTGAGGCTAGCAAAATGAAGCAACTATGGGTGTGCATTTTTATTTCATTCTCCAAATACCCAGAGAGGCTAACCTGCTGAACTGAGCTATTGTTTCACAAAAATACCTCTCTCAAAACAGCACTGCCTATATCCTTCAGTGCCTCATACCAATTCTAATCTGCTCCCAGTTTTGTGGCAAGCGATACGATTGTTAATTTAAAAAATACGTTATCTGGTGCAGTATTTTCTGTCTGTGAGGCCCAAGCTCCCATTATGCCTTTTTCTTCCTCTGACTGGCAGGGAATATTATTAATGAAGAGGGCTGGTTCTAAAGGAAATAGACTGAGGTAAATCCCAAAGGGCAAGAACAGCTGGAAAATAAGAATGAAAGGAATCAAAATTAAGTGGCAAATGGTAGCTTTTTCAAAGCAAAATTCAGCGTACTTTGTGCTAGTTTCTGAAGCCACCATAGCAGTGCACTCACAGAGAACACCCTCCAGTGCATGTTTCTACCATTCTCCACAGTGTGTATGGTTCAAAACCCACTGCTGGTTTAAGAACAAATAAAACAAAAACCTGGGGGAAAATTAACACAGTTAAACTTTAAGACTGATGAAAGTGACTGTGGTTTGACGGCCACGGAGACTGTTTATTCTTTGAATTAGACCAACATGAGCAGCTGTAGTGAAATTTCAAGGCACTAACTATTAGCATGTCTCATCCCTGACCCCATCTTCTGCAGGGCCAGCTCCTGCAGTGACATGGGATTCTAGCCTGCAGAGCCAAGTAATTTCAGGTCTTTCTGCTGTTAAGATAGCAATATTGTCAGTACTGTAAATAAGGTTTTCAGGAAGACAGAGAGGATATGTTCTACATTTAGACTGTGGAGGGCATGCAAGCTGTGCATGTTTCAGACAGAAAGAGATTTAAGGTACACAGGGATCAGGCTGAACAATGCGGGTTGAGGAAATCTAAAGAGTGAAACAGTTTAGGAGCAGTTAGGAAAACTGATCAGAACACAAAACAGGAGAGGCTGAATTTGAGGCAGTTACTGGAATGGAAACTGTTTCACTTTGAAACTGTCAAAAGACCGCATTGACTAAAAAACAAAGCCACACCATTTTTTTAAATCTGGGATGTTAAAGTTATTGTAAAATGGAAACACTGGATCTGGTTCATTCAAGAGAGGATGATGATCCGTGTTTTAAAACAGAATAGGCACACAAAAAGCAAGCTGTTTTATCTCTTAACCTAGAAGAATCTTATTTTTAAGTAAAAGATTGTGTAATTATATGCCATTATTGAACTAATCTGAACGTATTTTTTCTTAAGTTTGACATTTATCTCACTGTTTCAGAATACTAATTGTGAAAAGTAGTTGCACTGATCTCACTAGTAAAATGCAGGCATTTTGATAAAGATAAATGACAAGCAAACTGTCTTGTCTACCTAGGAATGTGCATAAAAACTAGGAATATGCATAAGGGCAATCAACAAAGATGTGAAGTCAGTGTGCAAAAATGGAAGTTATAAAAAATTTAATCTGAAATCCTTGCAATTTTATTTCTAAAAATGGTGAAGAATGAATATGTCAAAAGGTTTGTCTACCCATGAATCCATGAATTTAAACTGTATTAACCCAGTGTGTGAAGTCAGTACATGATTTAAATATTCAAGAATAACTATGTTTGTATAACTGGCCTAATAATCACACCAGTTAGTCCATGGTAAAATATAACCATAATAGCAGAAGTCTGTTACTATGTTCAGTAAATCTATTTGAAATACTCTCCTTTTGATGTAAAGACTTGTGCCAGCATTTTAACATCCTCCAATTTTTAGGGTAAGAGAAACTCACAATCTCTCATTAAATTTTTCACAAAAATTTGCAACTTAAAAAAAAAAAAAAGGTTACTTAATATTCCTCATTCATATCAATTCCTTTTATCTGCTTTATACCTGATTTTTTTTTTGTGTTACCAGTATGACCATAGATTCCATAGTTTTAGCTATTTTAATTGTTACTAGCTTGTTAGGATTTTTCTTTCTATCTTTCACCATTCAGGCTACATTAGGACATGAGATGCATATGGATAGTCTAATCTTGGTAGTCTGCAAAATGCAGGGCAAACTTCATCCAGAAAATTAAAATCTATTCAACATAAGTTTCATCATTTCATCACTTCTTTTGGCACTTGGTTCTGATGGTTAACCATGCGCACTGTTAAACAGAGAGATCAGCTTCCATATTTGAATTTTCCTGGCTTGCAGCCACTGTTTATCATAATGCCTTTGGCTAGCAGGTATTTTCAGTCTGATCTATTAAGATTATAAGCATACGCTTAATTGTTTTGCTGAACAAGAAATCTTTATCTGTGTTATTTCCAGTAATATACAGGACAGTGTCTATATTTAACTAATGATGGAGATAATTCTCAAAAAAAAAAAAAATAGGGAAATTGTAAGACTTTTATTATAACACTTACTAACCGTAAGGTTGAAAAGCACTTCAAGTAACATTATGCGGGCTTCCTTTCAACATAATTCAATCACCAGTGAGATGCAGGTAACAAACAGATGTTATGAAGGAGTGGTCATATCAGGTCAGGAAACAGATTTCTACAGGTGAACCATCTGGAGTTGTTGACCTAGTGCTGCTCATACGCTGAATTTTGATGGCCATTCAGGAATAATGACAAAACATCGCATCCTTGTAGTGTCCCGATGTCAACGCATACTTGTGAAACAGTCACCATATCCTCCACCAATATATCCCACAGAGCAAAGCAACAGACTACAGGTTAGTGCTTGCCCTTGTCCTTCCACAGAGGAAATAGAACACGTCTAAGTAGAGAGGATCACAGCAGCAAACACAAAGATATTAGACCAAATTCTTCCTTTCACTTTGTCCATCCAGTTCTATCGATTCAGAAATTGATGTAATTGGCAGTCAGAACTGTTAGATCATCACATAAGCTGGTCTTTGTAATGTGATCATAGAATGTCATTGTTACTTCTCTTTTGAGCGTAATAATACTGAAATAAGATGTCACCTACAGAAAAAACTTCTGCTTTGATTTAGACGCTTCAGGAAATTAATTTTGGTGCTTGATATGAGCGAGGAAGTGCTTTTGCAATTATGTATCTCTCCTTTGAAAGTCTGTGGATTATTGCCACAAATTCTTATTATAGTTTTATTTCAGAATTCAAGACCACTTTAGTGTCTGATAATGTGTCCCCATTATAGCGTTACTTTCCTATAGTTGTCATCTTTTAATCTTTTACTAATCATTCTGAGCATCTGTAGTGCTTCATGCAGCAACATTAATGTCATTAATTGAACCACATTTTGCCATTGGATGCACAAGCACAGTTCATATTGAAATATAGGACCCCTTTAAAAAAGTGCAGATCTAAAAGGTCTTCCCTACATTTTCTTCTTTAACATACAGAATTAAGCATTAAGTCATTCTTTCTCCCTTAAAATGTGTCTGTATAGATTGAGATACAGATCAAGATATGCATAATTAATAACTTGACAAAAAAATGCTTTGCAAATTAATTCTGAGTAACCAATCTTATTAGTGAGAAAAACTTACCAGCTTTTAATTATCTTTGTTATGAAGCCATTGCCTACACCACATAATTGCATTATTCTATTCCGACTTACCTGACTTCCTTTAGGACTGCTTCTTTCCCACTTAGGGCTCTCATTGTTCCCAGCATAAAAGACTTGTACTATGTCAAAATAACACTGGTGGGCTCGGTGATCTGGACTTGCCCCAGTGGTTGATGGACAAGTATAAAGCAATACTCAAACATGTGTACAGATAATTTCTCATTTAATTGGAAATAGCTGCAGAGTCAGAGGCTGCATATTCTGCAGTTGTGTGCTTTTCTAGAACTGTCACCCTGCTGATCTAAGTGGTATCTCAGCAAGGATAGAAATAGGCCCTGTATTGGCAAGGCCTCTGCCTCCAACGCTGTTTTTATTGAAACTTGAACCACTTCTCCAGGGAAGGAAAAGGAGAGATCATGACCAATATTTGTTTTGAATATATTACAACAATGCTTAACAGCATCTTCTGTTGGGAAGAGTAGGGGGAAGAAACTAGAGGAGGAAGTGAAGTTTGTCTGTGAAGTACAGAGAAAAGGGTAACCTGGAAACAGAAAATAATGAGGAATTCTTGACAGGAATAAGAAATGTTAAAGTGAAGAATATAATCAAGAGAAATTAGAAAGAAAAAATAGTAAAAAGCAATTTTAGTGTTTGATGTAGGAAATAAAACTGAAAAAGGCATGAGAAGCAAGTAAGCAGAAAAAAGATCAGAGTCAACAGCTGTCAGGGTCAAGCACTGGAACAGGTTCCCAGGGAACTGGTCACAGCACCAAGCCAGCTGGAGTTCGAGAAGCATTTGGACAATGCTCTTAGACATACAGTTTAATTTGTAGGTAGTCCTGTGTGGAGCCAGGAGGTGGACTTAATGATCCTTCTCCCTTCCAACTCAAGATGTCCTGTTCTATTTAAGAAACATGCTCCAAAAGTTTACCAACTTGCTCATGATTTAATAATGATATTGTAAGCAAGAGAGACACATCTAGATGAAGATATAAATACACCTTTGTGAGTATAGGTACCACCAATAGATACAAAACACTATTAAACTTCTTGGTTGGGTTGTTGGTTGGACTCAGTGATCTTGAAGGTCTTTTCCAACCTTAAATGATTCTACGATTCTCTGAAAACCTCTGTCTTTTTCAACACAATCTTTCTGGCTTTCTATTGTGTGTGTGGTCCTCAAAGCCATATTTTTTAATAGTAAATATAAAAACTCTCAACAACATGTATACAGCAACATGAAAGCCCTATTTATAAACATCCATGCAGTCCATACACATCCCATGGTTACTTCCATTTAGAAGAAGTAGTGTTACTTGCTTGGGATACTAAATTGCTCAGGCAGGACTGATTTCTCTCATCCACATCCAGAAGTAATTTTTGACTTACTGAGACACTGTTCCAGGTAGAACACCAGGCCAGAATTAGCACCTTTTCATTCATACATGTGACATGAAATCCCAACCCTATTTCTGTTGCGCTGAACATGGTCAAAAATGTGGAATATCTCCATACATAATGCGGTGACTACCTCTGCCCTCATATTTAGAAGCATTCCTCTGTGGAAGAATCCTAGAATTTTTGAAAATCAAGGCTGCGCTCTTTCAGCTTAGAGCTGAAAGTTTTACATCTACCTAGCCTGTAAACAGAGCCTTTCCTTTCGTTGCTCAGAGCAGGCCAGTCTCAAGAAGCAGCTAATGGAGCAGGACAGCACGGCAGTCTGGTTCAGATACCTGGCTCTTGCAGCCACAGCACACCGCTCTCTCGACACCACAGCCAGCCAGCTTTGAGAGCACCTCCTTTCTCCAATTCTAGCAAGGACTTGGAGATTCCAGTAAATTCAGTTCCTACTGGACTAATTTCACTACTTTCCACCATTATTCACTCACTGTTTATCAATCCTAGAGTGTTTCTCGCATGCTGATTAACCTAGTTCAACTGAGCCGCTAGTTTATGCAGGTTCATGTCTTTGGAGCACAGCAGTTAAAATTTATCATTCTGTGTGAATTCTTCATGCTCAAATTGATACATTCTGTAGCTTGCATAGAAATGTCCAGTCAAATGGCATAAAAATCAACTATGATGGAAATCAGAAACTTTTAGACAAGCTGAATGATCACAGGCAAGACCTGTACACTGGACAGTGGCAGGAGACTTTACATACCTGAGAGATGTGCTGTGTTGTTTTATGTATAATTGACTTCAGTTAAGAAAGTTGAGAATCATAGCCCCAGCTGTTTAATGTTTGAATTATTATAAATACTTCATTTATAAGGCTATAGGTATAACAGAAATCTTATATATATCTCCATTCTCTATTTCTTGTTCTTTGTGCAGAACTTTCAGTAAAAAAAATTCTCCACATCAATGAATTAATGCATACTATTAATGTTACACAGTTACATCCAAAATAATTTTCCTAAGGGAATTAAAATGACAACAACAACAAAGAATTTAAGAAAAAAGAATTTAATGACTTCTGTGGATATATTATACTTCCAGGCTGGTAGGATTTCAAAAAGACTTGTCATCAGGCATGGCCTCTAGCTGGGATACACAAGTGAATTTACAAATTATGTGTCATATACCCCATTTAATTTAACCTATTCTACTGCTGCTTTCTGTCTTTTTCTACTCCTTTTGTTATTTTAATCTGATGAAAAGCTCTGCAATTGATTCAAAGGCAGATATGGCTAATAGAAATGTTCCCAAACCATGGTCAGCAGCATACTTGGTGTTGGCTCACAGTTGCACGGTCCCAAGGTCTCTAATTGTTGAAGTTGATCAAATGGAGTCTGTTTTCAGATTCATCTGATCTCCAGATTATTTTTTAGTGAACCGATTGCTGTGGTTCCTACAGGACTGATACCTTTTAGCCTATGAAAATCTTTACAAATCCTTAAGACTTTTTTAGTTACTCAAAGAGAAAGGACACGTACAGTGGTCTAGGAAGAGGAGGACTCTAACCATTACAGTGTAGGCAAAGTGTCACTCTTCCTGGGTGATTTCTTTTAATTAGATGCTGTTTGTACTGGATCCTGCTTTTCTGCATATGTGCTTCACCCCCTGTGACCTGTGTGAAACTCAGAATTTCCACTTCATGGGAAATGTTATGTTTTCAAGAACTGTTTTTATTATGTGTTGACACAAAAACTTATGTTTACCATTCCCAAAAAGCATAATTGTAAAAGACACTTCTGTAACATCTTAAATCTGGTATATTGAGGTTTTCAAAAAGTATTATTTTAGTATCAAAGTATTTTCCCACATGATTTTTTATCAAAAACAGCACACACACTTTTCTTCCTTTCCTGAAGAGTGGCTGATTAGAAACAGGTTTCTCTTACAAAATACCCACATCTTTCCCCCGTGACTAATTTAACTCGGGCTGCGCGCAGCACACACAGGCTGCGAGTACCGAGGCGCACGCCTGCAGCCAAGCCGCCGTGCGTGAAGCGGGACCCGGCTGCACCGAGGGAACCGGGACTCGCGGCATCCGCCCGAGGCGCTCTGGGCTCCGCGGTCCCCGCGCGTTCCTCCGCCGGCCCCCGGCGAGGCCCGGCAGGTGTCGGGGCGGGGAGGCTCGGCCGCCCCAGCCCTCACCGGGACCCCGGCGGCCTCCCCTCGTCCCTCCCTGACCCCGGCCCCTCCTTCCCCCCTCGC